>JAVSCE010012515.1:0-26513 GCA_032199065.1 Smutsia gigantea
CAAGCACTACAAAAGGACCTCCAATCCCTCAACCTCGCCCCTAGCTGCCTGCTCTAGTATGTTGATGACCTGTTGCTTTGCAGTCCCTCAAAAAAATGATTCTCTATTCCACACTATCTCCCTCCTTAGATTCCTGGGGAAAAAGGGATACCGTGTCTCAGAACACAAAGCTCAACTGGTACAGCAAAAGGTCGCTTACCTTGGTCTTGACCTCACTCCTACCACTCACTGCATACCCACCTTCCAAAAAACAAGCTATTTATAATTTCCCTTTCCCCACCACAAAGCAAGATCTTCTTTCCTTTCTAAGGCTTTTTAGCTATTTTAGACTCTGGATCCAAAATTTCTCACTCATTGCAAAAAAAACTTAATTCCTGCTTCTTTCTGGGCTCTTAAGTGAGCACTTCTCAAGGCACCTGCTTTGACTCCACCTAACCCTAACAAACCTTTCTTTTCTTAACCAGCAAAAAGGGACAAGTGTTAGGACTACTCACACAATCAGCTGGGGAGTCCCTCAGCCTGTTGCCTATTTTTTCCAAACAACTCAACCTTGTGATAAATGGCTGGCCTCTCTGCTTACAGGTCCTAGTGTCAGCTGTGCTCCTTATCCCCAAAGCCCCAAAATTGCCCTCCACCAGCCCCTACAGATACACTCCTCACACAACTTCTCTGACCTTCTCAGCTATTGAGCTCCAACTCTTCTCTCCCCAGCCCAAGTACAGCCCTCGGTTACGTTCTACCTCTTCTGGCCCCATGCACTTCTATCACCCTCCTCCTTCTTTTCCTCCCCTGCTTAATTACCCTATTCCAGAGATTTTTACAGAATCGAATGGCAGCTATCTCCTGGGCAACTACTCAAGAACACCTCCAAATGGCCTGCCTGCTTCAAAATATCAGAAAACCCCCTTCATCGCCCTCTCTCAGCAGAAAGTAGCCAAGAAAAGAGCAGAAACCTGTCTTCCTATACCCTTTTAAATCCAGGAATGACAGAATCCAGACCTGAGTACCACCTAAGCCCCAACAGCCATCATAGAGAGACCTAGGTGTCATCTTACCTAGGCTACAAGCATTCTCCAGAGGACACGTCAGCAAGCCACAAGCCCACCTTTCCCCTGACCCCTCCCCTCAAAGAGCCTGCTGAAAACCCTGGCCATAAAAAGCCTCTTGACCTGTTAGAGGTCCCTTTCCTTTGTTCTCCTAGCCAGGACAGAGGGGGCCCTCTCAGGTTTAGCAATAAACCTCCTTGGACTGTTGAGTTCACATCCCCTCTTTTTTCTTTCATCTATCCCCTCTTTTTTCTTTCACGACTACATCCATGGATGAATCTCATTCACATAATGTTGAGCAAAAGCAGCCAGACCCAAAAGGGAATATACTGTGTGACTCCATTTATATGTTTCAAAGACTGCCAAAGGTAATCTCTGGTGTTAGAAGTCAGGAGAATACTTACCCTTTGGGAGTAACTACTAAAAAGGGGCACGAGGGTCTTCTGTGATGTTGGTTCTGTCCTGTTTCTTGATCTAGGTGCTAGTTTCACAAGTACATTGACTTTGTGAAAATCCATCAAGCTGACTGACTCTATGACTTATGCACTTTTCTCTGTCATATTTCAATTAAAAGGTTGGTGTTTTTATAACAATGTCATGATAAACCCTAGGCCTATGTGCAGGCTAGTAAGTGGAAATGTGGCTCTGGGACAAGAGCAAACTCTAGGAACTTTTCTGAAGCATTCTTTTTGCTTCTAAATTTCAGGTGTGGTTATCAAAACTAAGATTTATCATTTAGAAACCAGTGCATACATGCTCATTTACCTCAAAAAACTCAAAATGGATGGAACACTTGACTACTAAAATCTACTATCTCCAGGGACAACGTCACCTTTTGGAGAGAAGGTCGGAGGGCTTACCAAATCCACACCCAAAACTGACGGAAATAACTTCATCCTGATTATTGTCCTCAGGCTATTTAGAGTAAACTGAGCCATTTGAAACATTTAAAAATCCTACAGGCATATTCTATCACCCATTAGTTTTACTTTTATTATCAAAGAAATTTAAATATAGTGCTATCAACTTGAGAAGGAGATCTATAAAGTGAAATTTACAAGTGGCAGTGAAACTCAATGATTTAATGTCAATATTTTATTGCATTTGAGCACAAACCATCTTCTAATTTGGTTTGAAGCTCCATGCTTAGTGAAAGAACATTATTAGTCATAAAAAAAAGCAGTAGTTTAAGTTTCAAAGTGACTTCTTGGCAAATAATTCTTGTTTGATCTCATTTTCACAGAGATGTTAGAGGATGAGACAAGTATTGAACTTGAAAGCCTGGATTAGACTCTAAGCACTGTCAAACTCTGGCTAAATGACCCCAGGCAAGTTCATCTTTCAGTCTCCTTTGTCACCTATAAACTGAGAGCACTGGATTAGTACTTTAGTCAGGACATAAGTTATCTTGCTCATGCAGAAGTCTGGACATAAGCATTCCGGGTAGTATGGAAACTTCAGGGTAACAAGGCTCCAGATTCCTCCCATGTTGTTATTCCCTTTAAAGGGTCTTCACCAACATGGTCCAAAATGACCCACTACCACCACCTCTACATTCCAGCAGATAAAGGAAACAGAAAGGGGGGAAAACTTAATACTTCTGCTCACATCCCATTGGTCAGAACTTAGCTATCTGGCCCAACTGGCTGCAAGGAATACATGGGATACAAGTCTTTCTATTGGACAGTCATATGCCCTGCTAAATACTGAAACTTCTATTAAGTAGAGAGAAGAGATGGAAAAAAACACTGAGGGACAATTAGCAATGTTTACTGCAATGAGATAACCTCTAAGGTCTCACATAGGGCTGCACTACTTAAGTTCTAAGTTGGAATTTTTGTTTTCAATTAGTCTTTGGATTTGCAAATTCAGCTCTTAGGAGACAGTTTACAAACTGATCAAGAAATGGATATATGCTACTAACAGATGAAAAGTGTTATCTTAAATGAATACAAGCAGACTTCCCATTGGTCTAGATTGAGAAGACATGTTAAGCTTTCCTTCAAGTGGTCACTGATGTGTACCTTGAGCTATATGGAGTTGCCAATATTCAAATATTTTGATGGACAAAATAGGAAATCCACATGATGCAAACTTAATATATTCACATACTTCATATAGAAAGACTATGCCAAATACCTAAGGATAATTATGAAATAGCATTGTCAATCATCATACTTAAATAAGGTATGATCATCTCAAGAAAAATAAAGTTTTTCACTGCATTCACAGTACTTTTTTCACAAACCCATAACTGTTAAGAATCACTATTATATATATAATTTTGTGTCCTTTGGCTGGAAATATGAAACTCTTAAGAACCAACCTTGTAATCAGGGGAAGATGGTGGAGTAGGAGGATCCTGAGCTCAATTCTTCCCACGGAAGCACTGAGGCAACAACTACATGTAATTCAACTCGCTCTGAAAACAACCTAGAGACTGAAAAAACAGATATTCCACAGCTAAAGAAAGAGAAGGCCACATCAAGAAGCATAGGAGGGGCAGAGACATGATTGGGAACCAGAGCCCCCCAACACAGTGCCCCAAAAGCAGGAGGCATATCACAGGTGCAGAGGAGTGAAAGAATCAAGCCCCATACAGGGTACCCCCATCCCTAGGGACCTGCACTGAGAATACAAGCCCCAGTAATGACTGGATTTGAAAAATCAGTGGGGCTTAACTCTGGGAGCTTTGAAAATCAGAGAGGCATAACTCCAAGACAGCCAGAAGGCAATAAGAAACGGAGTCTCTACTCTTAAAGGGTCAGCACACCATATCACTTGGTCCATGACTTAGCTCAGAAGCAACAGTTTGAAAAGTGCCTGGGTTATATGTGAAGGAGATTTATTGACTAATTTTAGGATATGTGCTGGAGGGACAGGGATCTGCAGGAGCTTTCTCTAGTAATGGAAGTACTGGCAGGTGCCATTTTTCTTGCCCTCCTTCAGCCTAGCTGTTCAATTGCAGGAGCCAGTTTTGACACTCTCTAAGTACAGTGTTAGTAACCCTTGTTCTACCCTGGTGGTCACCTAGAGGCCCACCCACCTGCCAGCCCCAGGAGGAGCCCCCTCCAATGTGACTCCCACACAGCCACACCCAGTGAGCACCTTTAGTCAGAACCAGTGTCTCCCCAGAGTGATGACTGCCCCATCATAGCTCTGACGGGACTAGCTCCCTACAGAAAGTAGCTAGAGCCAGGCCTCTCAGCCAACTGAGTTGGTGGTAAGCTCCACCCACCAGTGCACCACAGCAGTCAAAGCCAACCCACATCAGGAGGGCACATATAGCCCACAAGGGGGACACCCCTGGAGCACCCAGTTCTGACAACCAGTCGATATTGTGCTACTGGGCACCACAAGGTGCCTTCTATATAGGGACACTATTTTCAAGACTAGAAGACACAGCTAATTTAACTACATAGAAACAAACACAGAGAGAATAAAATGAGGAGACAGAGGAATATGTTCAAAACAAAAGAATGAGACAAAAACCTCAGGAAAAAAGCTAAACAAAATGCAGATAGGCAATCTACCTCATAAAGAGTTCAAAGTAATGGCCATACCTAAGGGGCATTATGTTAAGTGAAATAAATCAGACAGAGAAAGACAAATGCCATATGATTTCATTTATATGTGGAATCCAAAAGCAAAACAAATGAACAAAACAGAAATGGACTCATAATCACAGATAACAGAATGATGGTTGCCATAGGGGAGAGGAGTGAGAAGATGGGTGAAATAAGTGAAGGGGAAAAAATTAATGAGACTGTTTGATACCTTGATCAGGGTGATGGTAACATGAGTGTATATACATGTCAAAATTCATCAAGCTGTGCACTTACATTTGTGAGTTATATGTACCTCAAAAAACGTTTTAAAAAATTAAAACAAAAAACAAAGCAATGATCATAAAGATACACCAGACTAGAGAGAAGAATGGATGAAATCAGAACTTCACAGAGAAATAGAAAATATAAAAAAGAACTATTCAGAGCTGAAGAACACAATAACTGGAACCAAAAACACACTAGAGGGAATCAACAACAGATTAGAAGCTGCAAAAGGTAGATCAGTGCTCTGGAAGACACAGTAGTGGAAAGCAACCAAGCCAAACAGCAAAAAGAAAAAAGAACTTTAAAAAATGAAGAAAGGCTAAGAGAACTCTGCAACATCAAGTGTAATAATATTAGTATTCTTCTCAAGAAGCAGAGAAAGGGGCCGAAAACTTGTTTGAATATTAGCTAAAAACTACCCAAACCTGGGTAAGGAAACAGATATCAAGATCCAGGAAACATAGAGAGCCCCAAAGAAGATGAAACAAAGGACACATAGTAATTAAGAGGGAACATATTAAAGATAAAGAGAGGATTTTAAAAGTAGCAAGAGAAAAGCAAACAGTCATATGCCGTTGAAACCTCATAAGGCTATAAGCTGATTTCTCAGCAGAAATTTTGCAAGCCAGAAGGGAGTGGCATGATACATTCAAAGTGCTATAAAGAAAAAGCCTACAACCAAGAATAGTCTAGCTGGCAGGTTTGTCATTCAGTAATGAAGAAGAGATAAAAGAGTTTCCCAGACAAACCAAAGTTAAAAGACTTCATCACCACTACACTGGCCATAGAAGAAATGTTATAGGGGCTTCTTTAAATGGAAAAGAAAAAGGCCAAACTACAAGTAAGAAAATTATGAAAGAAAAAAACTTCACCAGTAGAAGTAAACATACAGTAAATGTAGTAGATTAATAACTAATAATAGTATGGTTAAAGACAAAAGTAGTAAAATCAAAGGTACAAAAATTACTCCAGGGATACACAAAATAAAAGGATGCAAAATATGACATCATATACATAAAATATAAAGGAGAGAGTAAAAATGTAGTGCATATGTTCAAATTTAAGTGACCATCAACTTAATATAGATTGCTATATACAAAGGATATTATATATGAACCTTGAAAAGATTTTAAAAAATGAAAATCCTTTAGCCAGACTCAAGAGAAAAAGAGGACTCAAATAAATGAAATCAGAAATAAGAGAAGTTAAAACTGATACCACAGAAATACAAAAGATCATAAAACTACTATGAAAATTATGGGCCAATGAATTTGACAACATAGAAGGCATAAATTCCTAGAAATATACAATCTTGCAAGACTGAAAGAGGAAGAAATAGAAAATCTGAACAGACCAATTACTACTAATGAAATGGAATCAGTAATCAATAAACTCCTAACAAAGTCCAACACCAGATGGCTTCCCAGATGAACTATACCAAACATTTAAAGAAGAGTTAATACCTGTCCTTCTTAAACTATTCCAAAAATAAAATAGGAATGAATGCTTCCAAATTCATTCTACAAAGCAAGCAATACCCTGATGCCAAAATCAGACAAAGACACTACAAAAAAGAAAATTATAGACAAATATCTCTAATAAACATTGATGCAAAAATACTCAACAAAAATATTAGCAAACCAAATTCAAAAATACATTGAATGGATCAGGCACCACTACCAAGTAGGATTTATTCCAGGGATGACGGGTTGGTTCAATATTTACAAATCAATCAACATGATAACACCACATTAAGAAAAAGTAGAATAAAAATTATACATTCTTCTCATTAGGTGCAGAACAAGCATTTTACAAAATTCAACATCCATCCATCATGAATACTCTGAACAATAAGGGAATATATCTTAACATAACAAAGGTAATAACATAATAAAGGCCATATACGACAAACCCACACCTAACATCATATTCAAGGGTGAAAAGCTGAAAGTGTTTCCTCTAAGATCAGAAACAAGACAAGGCTGTCCATTCTTGCCAATTTCATTCAACATAATACTGGAAGTCCTAGCCATAGCAAACAGATGAGAAAAAGAAAGAAAAGGCACCCAAATCAGTAAGGAAGAAGTAAAACTGTCACCATTTGCAGATGTCATGGTCCAATATATATAACACCCTAAAGACTCCACTAAGAAATGATTATAACTTATAAAAGAATTCACTGAAGTTGCAGGACACAAAAAGAGAAAAATACAATCCCATTTGCAATTGCATCGAAAAGAATAAAATACCCAGGAATACATTTGACCAAGGAGGTGAAAGACCTGTATTCTGAAAACCATAAGACATTAATTAAATAAATTTCAGGAGACACAAACAAATAGAAAGATATTCCATGTTCATGGATTGGGAGAATATTGTTAAAATGTCCACACTATACAATGCAACCTACAGATAAATGCAATCCCTATCAAAATGCCAGTGGCATTGTTCACAGAACTAGAACAAAGAATCCTAAAATGTATATGGAACCACAAAAGACCCTGAACATCCAAAGCAAAAAAAAAAGAAAGAAAAAAGCTGGAGGCATCACAGTCCTGATTTCAAACTATACTACAAAGCTACAGTAATCAAAACAGTATGGTATGCCACAAAAACAGACACATAAATCAATGGAACAGAATCAAGACCCCAGAAATAAACCCAGGTTTACATGGTCAATTAATCTATGACAAAGAAGGCAATAATATACAATGAGGAAAAGACAGACTCTTCAATAAGTGCTGATAGGAAAACTGGACAGCTTAATGCAAAAGAATGAAACTGGTCTACTTTCTTACACCATACACAAAAATAAACTTGAAATGGATTAAAGACCTAAATGTAAGATCTGAATCCATAAAACTCTTAAAAGGAAACATAGGCAATAAACTCTTAGACATTCACCTTAACAACTTTTTTTTCCTGGATATGTCTCCCCAGAAAGGGAAACAAAATCAAAAGTAAACAACTGGGACTATCAAACTAAAAATCTCCAGCACAGCAAAGGAAACCATCAACAAAATGGAATGGGAGAGGATGTTTGCAAATGATACATTCAATAAGGGGTTAATATCCAAAATACATAAAGAACTCACACAACCCAACATCAAAACAAAAAAGAATAATCTGATTGAAAAATGGGGAGAGGACCTGAACATGTATTTTTCCAAACACTTAAAGATGGCCAACAGATACATGAAAATATGGTCAACATCACTAACAAGGAAGGGAATGCAAATCAAAACCACAAGGAGGTATCCATTGGTGAGTCAGCATAGCTAATATCAACTAGACAAGAAACAACAAGTGTTGGTGAGGATGTAGAGAAAGAGAACCTTTGTTCACTGTGGTTGGAATGTAAACTGGTGCAGCCACTGTGGAAAGCAGTATAGAGGCTCCTCAAAAAATTAAAAATAGAAATACCATACAATGCAGTAATTTCACTTCTGGGAATTTTCCTGAAGAAAACAAAATCACTAATTCAAAATGACATATGCAGAGGAGACAAGTAGTGATTCTATAACATCCTTCTACGCTGATGGACAGTGACTGCAATGGGGTATGTGGTGAAGACTTGATAATAGGGGGAGTCTAGTAACCATAATGTTGCTCATGTAATTGTATATTAATAATAGCAAAATAAAAAAATTAAAAATTAAAAAAATGACATATGCACCCCTATGTTTATTGCTGCATTATTTACAACAGCCAAGATATGGAAGAAACCTGTGTCCATTGATAGATGAATGCGTAAAGAACTTGTGACACATATACACAATAGAATATTACTCTATTACTCGGCTATATAAAGAATGAAATCTTGCCATTTACAATATGGATGGGCCTAGAGGGTATTATGCTAAATGAAATAAGTCATACAGAGAAAGACAAATACCATATGATTTCACTTATATGTGGAATCTAAAAAACAAGACAAACGAAAACCAGAAACAGACTCACAAATACAGAGAACAATCTGGAAGTTGCCAGAGGGGAGAAGTTAGGGGGATAGATAAAATTTGTAAAAGGGATGAAGAGATACAAGTTTCCAGTTATAAAATAAATAAGTCCTGAGATGGAAAGCACAGCATAGGGAATACAGTCCATAATATTGTAATAATTTTGTTTGATGACAGATGGGACTACACTTATCGTTACCATTTTGTAATGTATAAGTTGTCAAATCACTATATGGTACACCTGAAACTAATACATGTCAACTACATTCCAATTAAAAATACAAATAAATAAGTACAAATAAAAAAGCACTTAAGAGATGATCAGGGACAATTGAATATTGATGAGCTATTTGATGATTAATATGTCATAAAATAATGTTAATATTTTAGGTGTAATAATGGCTTTGTGGGCATGTTAACAACAAAGAGTACTTATTTTTAATATATGTATATTGAAATGCCTACAGATAAAATTATAATGTGTCTTGGAATTACTTCCAAATAACTTGTGTGTGTGTTGGGGCCATGAACTGATCATTTCTGAGGTAGAGGGGAACTAAGGGTTCATTACACTATTTGCTCCACTTTCATATATGATTGAAAGTCTCCATAAAAAATGTTGCTGTTCTTAATTAAAAGGTAAACAGTGGAAAGATCTGACAAACACTACCTTGAGCAGGTGATCAAGGTTAATATCAGCAATGTTAAATCCATAGCATGCACCCCTGAGATGGGATGAGAAGGGCGCTTCACCTCTGTGGTGCTCTTCCCCCAAACTCATAACTCTAGTTTAACCATGATGAAAACATCAAACCCAAACTGGGGACATTCTACAAAATATCTGTCCAGTACTTCTCAAAACTGTCAAGGACATGAACAACAAAGACTGAGAAACTGTTAGACCAGAGAAAGCTAAGGAACATGATGGCTAAATGCATTATGAGATGGATCCTGCATGGATTCTAGATTACAGAAAGGGCATTAGAGGAAAAACTGGTGAAATTTGAATAAGGTCTGAAGTCTAACTGACAGTCTTATACAGTAAAGTTGGTTTCTTGATTGTGACAAATGTACATGATAATGAGTCATATTAACAACCAGGGACTACTGGGTGAGGGAACTCTCTGGACTTGTTTTGCAATTTTGCTGTAAATCAAGTGTTAAAATATTCTAAAATAAATTGTTTATAAATAAATAAATACACATAATCAATATTAATTTAAAACAAAAAAAAACAGTCTCCCTGGAATGTATTTATGGCTGGGCCAGTATCACAAGATGCCTTCTTAATATTGACAAAGGGAACCCACCAGGTTTTTCTTCTTTTAACACAGCAAGTATAAAGAAGCTTGAGAAAACACTTCAGCACCTCTGTACTTGCTGGTATGTAACTGCAATTGCACTTCAGAAGGGGAAAGCATAGACCGCTGACCTTTTGCTGACTGAAGTGCATTGTATAGAGCTGTTATCTCATAGAAATGCCAATTTACATGATGGTCTCCTGGCAGCAGTCATCTCGAGCAAGACACTCTCACTTTCTGCCAGCAAAGTTTTCCATCATTGAAAGTGATCATTTTGCCTTTCATGTTATAAATACAAAAACTTTGAAAAGTACATTTAAAGGTAGTGTGGTATTGCTTTATTTAATAAAGAGGTCTCAGCTTTGGAGTACATACTGAAATATTTATTGATAAAATAATATGATGTCTTCTTATATTTTCTTCAAAGCAATAAGGGGGAAGGGAAGAAATATTGTCATGAATTAATAATTGTTATTATTGAATTAATAATTGTTAATGGCCACTTCAACCATTTCCCAGTTTTACAAAGCAACAATTTCATTCAGCACCATTGATGAAAAGCACTTATTTAGCACTGAATTTGGAAGCAATGAAACATGACATGAAGTTTGTTTCCTAACATAGAAGAGTCTGGAAAATGTGTTTCTAAACTGTAAACATAATTAAGCGATCTAACTGATAAAATGTGAACCATGACTTCAGACTCCAGACAGCTTTTCTCCCATGTAAAGATCCCCACTCTGCATGCGGGAAAAAGAGAGCAGGAGTGACATACATTACTGGTGAATTTAGAGAAAGAAATAGAGCATGATGCTTTGACTATCTATTCAAATTAAGAGTTTGGGTTAGAGAGTTTTTTCTTTGGGGTTGAAGCTTTGACACAACAAGATACTGGAAACCATGTTGTCTACCACGTGGAAAAATCTAGTCCACAGAGAAAATTAAGCTTCCAGGTATGAGAAACAGAGACAATAGTTGCAATCAGAAAACTCTGATAGTGATTCCTGGATTCAGTGATCCCTAGGCTTACATGAAACACCTCATTGTCCTTTCTCCAACTTCTCCTTTGTGTGTCAGCCAGATTTACTTAGATCACTTGTAACAACAGGATTCCTAGGAAGGCAGACTAGTGTGTTAAAAATCACTGAGACTGACAATTCCAAATACTGGAAAAGATTTGCAGCAAATGGAGCAGTTGTACACTGCTTGTTGGAGTGTAACTGATATTACCACTTGAAGAACCAACAACGTATCCTGAGGTTGAACATATGACCCAGAAATTCTTACCCTAAGTATACAGCCAACAAAAATGGATAAATATGTTCATCAAAAGGTACGTATAAACAATGTTATTCTTAATAGTCCCAAATTGGAAACAATCCAAACATCAATAATAATATAATAGATCAGTGTCTGTTGACAAATGAATGGATAAAGAAAGTGTATTTATTCTGTTGTATATACTATACAACAGAATATATATATATATATATGTATATATGGTTTTTTTTCAGCCTTAAAAAAAGAAGTGATCTTGGCGGGGCCAGGCAACAGTGCGGCGGCAGGAAGTGCCCAGGTGCGGGATTGCGAGCCGGCCATCCCTCTCCCAGCCCCCCACACCCTACCTCCAGCCCCTACCCCGCCTTCCTCTGCATCCAGAGCCCCACGGGCACGGCTGCTGCCTGGCTCAGCAGACCCAGGGCAGAATCCCCGAGGTCCAGTCAGGCAGACTGTTGGAAGCAAAAAAGGCACTCTATTTCCCAGAAATCCTAAGACATGCCTCGGAGCTCACTGAAAATGGTCTTGAAGGATTATTGCAGCCCATTCCTCCATTGGAGGCCCAGCAACCACGGCCCATTACAAGGCTGGAGGATGCCTGGCTGATGGTCTAGCTAAAGTATTTACTCTGTCTTTAACTTCTTCTTCTGGATGAGTGAATTCTGCACACATGTCCCCTTCCCCAGCACCACATGAGTCAAGCCACCTTTTCTTGTGTGTGACTCACCATACAGGGTTGATTTCTTCCCAATGAAAGACCACGCATGGGCAAATTCTGCTTAGTTTAGAGTAAATATGTACATTTGCTACTGACGGGGAAGAAAAGAATTTGGTCTGCAGGTTGGCGTGGAGTCGGACCCACATGGCATCTGAATAGAGGATGCAAAATCATAACAAAGAGCTTTGTGTTCCAGCTGCTGTACAAAAGATCTGGCTCTTTCTTCCCTGCTAACACCAGTGCCTTGTGGGAAATGTGACTGCCTGAAAAAATTGCTTATTTTCCACTGAAGCCCATTTGCTTCCACTGTTAACATTCTCCGGGCCCAGGGCAGAGACCCAGAAGTCCTCGGGGCTGGGAGCTGCCTCTGCATGTGATGGGGATGGCCCCTCAGTGACTCGCCCTCAGGAACCCTGCCCAGGTGAGGTCTCCCCAGAGGAGTGGAGTCTATCCACTTGAGGCAGTTGTCGGGGTCATTGGGAGCAGAATATTACCAATTCCCCAAAAGGCCCGACCCTGGAATATGTGTATTTTGTATTATAGTCTCACTAAGTTTGGAGAAGCAGAAAAGTACTAAGAGGACAGGCTTTGCAGTCAGCCACACTCAGGCTCTGCTACTTACTAATGGGGGTGGCCTTGGACAAGCCACTTACGTTGACCGAGTCTGTTTCCCCAGCTACAAAACAGGGATCATTTCTAACTTCTCGGGGTTTATTAAAAACAAAACAGGCCCAAATAGAGTCATTCTGCTAAGCCCCAGGTCACCAAACAAACTTGGACTTAATTACAGTTGTGGCTCTCCCGGAAGTAGAATCTGACATCAGTTGATCAGGAGTCATGTGAGCAGCACTAGGTAGGGGATCTGCCATCCCCTACAGGAGAGTAGCCCAGCAATAACCAACCTGTCTTTCTACTTGGTAGGACTCTCTCATTCCACTTCCTTCTGCCTATAATAGTCTTTCATTTTGCTCTGCTCATCAGGGCTCCTTTCTGCCTGCTCACTGGGATGCTGCCCAATTTGTATTCAAACTCTTAAATTTTTTAATATGCCTTAGTTTATCTTTTAACAGTTCACTTAGCAGATGCCCTAAAATGGTATATGTCAAGCTTAGCTTAGTCTGTACACACAGACGCCACTCAATAAGTGCAGTATTTCAGATATATGAGATGTAGAAGGCCCGGAAATACCACCCAGTCAACCTGCTGATAAGGCTGCCTGAGTTTCCTGCTGACCACGGTGAGGGGTACATCCCCTTGCAGAGTCATAGAAACAGCTCGGAAAGGCAAAGGCAGAAATGGGATATGTCTTCATTTTCAGGGTCTTTCTCATTGAGAGTAATGAAATTGCTTAAGACTGAGAAGGGTCATGATCTAGCCATTTAGTACTGGTAGACACAGCAAGGCAAGGTTTTAAAGATTCTTGGATAGTAGACAGTGACTTGATATCTGTGAAAAAGTTGAACAAGTTGATGTTTGTTTAAATGTCTTTTGCAAGTTCCTGAAATGAACAATAAACGTGTTTTATTTGCAACTTTTATCCTCCTGGGCAAGAGTTTCCTGGAATAGTGAAGTCACGTTTGATGAAGACAGTGGAATAATATAAAGCCATGTTAATGTGATCAGTAAGCTGTGCGGATGTAGAGTTTCCATCCCCGGAGATAAATCCAATAGGGTGTTTAGAATTCTTGCTGAGGATTTTTTTTTAAGAATAACTATGTTTTTCCTGATCATGAAAGTCTTATGTGTCCACTACAGATAATCTCTAATAAAATATTGAAGAGTATAAATAAGCAAAAAAAAAAGGTGATATTGACATTGGTGACAACATGGATGAACCTAGAGAACATTATGCTGAGCAATAACATTATGATGAATGAGCCTTTCATTCATTATGTTGAATGAGAAAGACAAATGCTGCATAATCTCACCTGTATGTGGAATCTCAAAAAGTTGAATACACAGAAGCAGAGAGTAGCGCGACAGTTACCTGGAGTAAGCAGGTCAGGGAAATGGGGAGATGTTGGTTCAAGGGCACAAAGTTGTAGTTATGTATGAAAAGTCTGGAGAGCTAATGTACAGCATGGGGACTACAGTTAATAAGACTGTACTGTGTACCAGAAATGTGCTAAGAGTAGATTTCAGGTGTTCCCACCACAAAAAATAAAGGTAACTGTGAGGAGATGGACATGTTCATTAGTTTGGCTGTAATAATCATTTCACTATGTATATGTAGATCAAAACATCATGCTGTGCATGTTAAAAATTCACAACTTTTATTTAAAAACCTTGAAAGGTTTAAGTTTTATAAAGATAAATGAGTAAATAGATAGTTTTTGAAGGACTAAAGACGTGAAATCCACCTCCCCCCCGACCCCAAATAAGTTGTGGCCTATTCATAAAATAACCCATGAGAATGAATAAACTATTGCTACATACTACAACATGGATGAATTCCACAAATATAATGCTGAATGAAGCCAGACACACAAAAGGAAACATTATGTAATTCCATTTACATGAAATTCATAAACATGCTAAACTAATCTATGCTGTTAGGACAGTGTTTTATAGTGGGCACTCTGCTGAACCACTCACACCTCCCTTTGGAACTAAAGGCTTATTCCTCAGAGTGGGCAGGACTGTTGGCTGGCTGTCAACCCTCTGCAGGAGTTAATCACCCTTGACTGCAGAGAGCACTATTTCTTAAGCTCATGCTTTCCTTAGGTTAGTCCACATCCAGTGATGTTTTATGTGAAAGTACTGAGGACCAGTCCCCTTGGCCCAATTCAGGACAACTCTGAAGGGCCTCTTCCCTCTGTTTAATCCTATTTCTTTCCCTCCCACACAAGTGTTGATCTAAAAATCACTGCCTAATATACCTCCTGTGAGAATTCACCATGTGAGTCTGTTTCCCAGAAAACTGACCTGCAGTATGGTTACTCCTTGGAGGTATGGTGAATAGGAAGTGGAACAAGGTAGCGGCTTGTAGGCTGGTGGAAATATTCCCTCTCAAGATCTGCTTACTGGTTACACGAGTACATGCATTTTGTGAAAGAATGTGTTTTACCTTCAGGAAATATTTAAAATATTTAAGTGTTTGTCTTTTCCAGCTTTTGTTTACAGGCTCCTCACGTTTCTTGGCTTATACCTTCTTCCTCAGTCTTCAAAGTCAGCAGCCCTGCATCTCTAATGCTATTCTTCCCTAGTCACATCCTCTGACCGTAAGTGGGAAAATTTCTCCACTTTTAAAAACTCATGTGATTGCAGTTCCAGGAAGATGGCGGCGTGAGCAGAGTGGCGAAAATCTTCTCCCAAAACCATATATATTTATGAAAATACAGTAAATACAACTATTCCTAAAAGAGACACCAGAAAACACAGGAAAGGGCACAGCGTGCAACTACACCCGAGAGGGCTCGGCACCCCATGAGGCACGTAAGATACGGAGCCACGACCCAGCGGGACCCGAGCACTCCCCCACCCCAGCGCACCAGTGTGAGGAGAGGATTCAGAGCTGGGAGGGAGTGAAAGTACAGGCCCGCAAAATAACCAGCCCTGGTGATATGCACCGGGAGCGCTGACACACATTGCGCGGTGTGTCGGAGGTTGGAGAGACAGAGGGTGCAGGATCTGAGCCTGGGAATGCACTGGGTCCTTGCAGCCAGCTCCCTGGGACAAAAGAAAAGCACACGCTTTTTTTTTAGCGGTATTAAAGAGATAGGGGCCCAACAGAGGAACAGGATCTTTCCAGCACACTCAGCCCAGCAGGCTGGGAGTCCTGGGGAATTTTGGACCCCTTGGATGGCGACTGGGAAAAAGTAGCCCTACTGAAACTTCCCACAGAGATCAGTAGCCTCCATGCATTCCCGCCCCGGCCACAGCTACGAAGGGCCCTGCGGAGCGGTGCAGCCGCGGAATAGTGGAGCAACAGCGCCACCTACACCATCCTCACAGAATCTACTCCCGGCGGATGTCTTTTTGTTTGTTTGTTTGTTTGTTTGTTTTAGGGGGGGCTCTCTTTTCTTTTCTTCCTTTTCTTTCGTTCTTTCCTTTCTCTTCTCTTTCTCTTCTTTCTTTCCTTTTTTCTTTTGTTTTTTTAAGTCTTAAAGAGCCCAGCTGACATACGTGGCACCTACCACCGACCACTTCTATCGGCATGAAAAGACAGAGGAATATGGTACAAACAAAGCTTAACCACCCAGACACCAGAGAGGGAATCTGAAGGGATGGAAATGCACAATCTTCCTGAAAAAGAATTCAGAATAAAAGTTATAGCCATACTGATGGATCTACAGAGAAATATGCAAGAGCTGAGGGAGGAAGTGAGGGAAGTGAGGAAAGACAATGCAGAAATCAGACAAGGCATCGACGGGCTTAGCAGCAGACTGGATGAGATGCAAGAAACTGTTAATGCAATAGAAATCAGAGAACAGGAATACAGAGAAGCTGAGGCAGAGAGAGATAAAAGGATCTCTCGGAATGAAAGAATATTAAGAGAACTGTGTGACCAATCCAAATGGAACAAAATTCGCATTATAGGAGAACCAGAGGAAGAAGAGAGAGAAAAAGGGATAGAAAGTGTCTTTGAAGAAATAATTGCTGAAAACTTCCCCATGTTGGGGAACGAAAAAGTCTCGCAGTCCACGGAAGCCCACAAATCTCCCAACACAAGGGACCCAAGGAAGACAACACCAAGACACATAATAATTAAAATGGCAAAGATCAAAGATAAAGACAGAGTACTAAAGGCAGCTAGAGAGAGAAAAAGATCACCTACAAAGGAAAACCCATCAGACTATCATCAGACTTCTCAACAGAAACCTTACAGGCCAGAAGAGAATGGCATGATATATTTAACGTTATGAAACAGAAGGGCCTCGAACCAAGAATATTGTATCCAGCACGATTATCATTTAAATATGATGGAGGGATTAAACAATTTCCAGACAAACGAAAGTTGAGAGAGTTTGCCTCTCATAAACCACCACTACAGGATATCTTAATGGACTGCTCTAGATGGAAGCACACCTAAGGCTAAAAAGATGTCACCAGAGAAAAAAAAATCATAGCAAAGAAAGCAGACCATCCAAATACTAACTAAAGGCAAAGAATAAAACACCTATTATAGAAAGAATGGAGGAGGAGGAATAAGAAGGGAGAGAAATAAAGGAACATCAGACTGTGTTTACAATAACTTAACAAGAAAGTTAAGTTAGATTGTTAGATAGTAAAGAAGGAACCCTTGAACCCTTGGTAACCACGAATCTAAAGCCAGCAATGGCAATAAGTACATACCTTTCAATAATCACCCTAAATGTAAATGGACTGAATGCACCAATCAAAAGACACAGAGTAACAGAATGGATAAAAAAGCAAGACCCATCTATATACTGCTTACAAGAGACTCACCTCAAACCCAAAGATATACACAGACTAAAAGTGAAGGGATGGAAAAAGATATTTCATGCAAACAACAAGGAGAAAAAACAGGTGTTGCAGTACTTGTATCAGACAAAATAGACTTCAAAACGAAGAAAGTAGCAAAAGATAAAGAAGGACATTACATAATGATAAAGGGGTCAGTCCAACAAGAAGATATAACCATTATAAATACATATGCACCCAACACAGGAGCGCCGGCATATGTGAAACAAATACTAACAGAATTAAAGGAGGAAATAGACAGCAATGCATTCATTTTAGGAGACTTCAACACACCACTCACTCCAAGGACAGATCAACCAGACAGAAAATAAGTAAAGACACAGAGGCACTGAACAACACACTAGAACAGATGGACCTAACAGACATCTACAGAACTCTACACCCAAAATCAACAGGATACACATTCTTCTCAAGTGCACATGGAACATTTTCCAGAATAGACCACATACTAGGCCACAAAAAGAACCTCAGTAAATTCAAAAATATTGAAATTCTACCAACCAACTTCTCAGATCACAAAGGTACAAAACTAGAGATAAATTTTAGAAAGAAAACAAAAAGGCTCACAAATACATGTAGACTTAACAATATTCTCCTAATTAATCAATGGGTTAACGACCAAATCAAAACAGAAATCAAAGAATATATGGAGACTAATGACAACAACAACACAAAGCCACAACTTCGGTGGGACTCAGCAAAGGCAGTTCTAAGAGGAAAGTATATTGCAATGCAGGCCTATTTAAAGAAGGAAGAACATTCCCAAATGAATAGTCTAAAGACAAAATTACTGAAATTGGAAAAAGAAGAACAAATGAGACCCAAAGTCACCAGAAGGAGGGACATAATAATGATCAGAGAAGAAATAAATAAAATTGAGAAGAATAAAACAATAGAAAAAATCAATGAAAACAAGAGCTGGTTCTTGGAAAAAATAAACAAAATAGATAAACCCCTAGCCAGACTCATTAAGAGAAAAAGAGAATCTACACACATAAACAGAATAAGAAATGAGAAAGGAAAAACAATGACGGACCCCACAGAAATACAAAGAATTATAAGAGAATATTATGAGAATCTATATGCTAACAAGCTGGAAAACATAGAAGAAATGGACAACTTCTTAGAAAAATACAACCTTCCAAGCCTGACCAAACAAGAAATAGAAAAACTAAACAGACCAATCACCAGCAATGAAACTGAAGCGGTAATCAAAAAACTACCCAAGAACAAAGCCACCGGACCAGATGGATTCACCTCTGAATTCTATCAGACATATAGAGAAGAAATAACACCCATTCTCCTTAAAGTTTTCCAAAAAATAGAAGAAGAGGGAATACTTCCAAACACATTCTATGAAGCCAGCATCACTCTAATACCAAAACCGGGCAAAGACCTCACCAAAAAAGAAAATTACAGACCAATATCCCTGATGAACGTAGATGCAAAAATACTCAACAAAATATTAGCAAACCGAATTCAAAAATACATCAAGAGGATCATACACCATGATCAAGTGGGATTCATCCCAGGGATGCAAGGATGGTACAACATTCGAAAATCCATCAACATCATCCACCACATCAACAAAAAGAAGAATAAAAACCACATGATCATCTCCATAGATGCTGAAAAAGCATTTGACAAAATTCAGCATCCATTCCTGATTAAAACTCTCAACAAAATGGGTATAGAGGGCAAGTACCTCAACATCATAAAGGCCATATATGACAAACCCACAGCTAACATCATACTTAACAGCGAGAAGCTGAAAGCTTTTCATCTAAGATCGGGAACAAGACAGGGATGCCCACTCTCTCCACTGTTATTCAACATAGTACTGGAGGTCCTAGCCACGGCAATCAGACAAAGCAAAGACATACAAGGCATCCAGATTGGTAAAGAAGAAGTCAAATTGTCACTATTTGCAGATGACATGATACTGTACATAAAAAACCCTAAAGACTCCATTCCAAAACTACTAGAACTAATATCTGAATTCAGCAAAGTTGCAGGATACAAAATTAACACACAGAAATCTGTTGTTTTCCTATACACTAATGATGAACTAACAGAAAGAGAAATCAGAAAAACAATTCCATTCACAATTGCATCAAAAAGAATAAAATACCTAGGAATAAACCTAACGAAGGAAGTGAAAGACCTGTACTCTGAAAACTACAAGACACTCCTAAGAGAAATTAAAGAGGACACTAACAAATGGAAATTCATCCTATGCTCTTGGCTAGGAAGAATAAATATTGTCAAAATGGCTATACTACCTAAAGCAATCTACAGATTCAACGTAATCCCTATCAAACTACCAACAGCTTTCTTCAATGAACTGGAACAAATAATTCTAAAATTCATATGGAACCACAAAAGACCCCGAATAGCCAAAGCAATCCTGAGAAGGAGGAATCAAACAGGGAATTACACTCCCTGACTTCAAGCTCTACTACAAAGCCACAGTAATCAAGACAATTTGGTATTGGCACAAAAACAGACCCACAGACCAGTGGAACAGAATAGAAAATCCAAACATTAACCCAAACATATGCAGTCAATTAATATTTGATAAAGGAGCCTTGGATATACAATGGGGAGATGACAGCTTCTTCAGCAGCTGGTGTTGGAAAAACTGGACAGCTACATGTAAGAGAATGAAACTGGACTACTGTCTAACCCCATACCCAAAAGTCAACTCACAATGAATCAAAGACCTGAATGCAAGTCATGAAACCATAAAACTCTTAGAAAAAAACATGGGCAAAAATCTCTTGGACATAAACATGAACAACTTCTTCATGAACATATCTCCCTGGGCAAGGGAAACAAAAGCAAAAATGAACAAGTGGGACTACATCAAGCTGAAAAGCTTCTGTACAGCAAAGGACACCATCAGTAGAACAAAAAGACATCCTACAGTATGGGAGAATATATTCATAAAAAACGTATCTGATAAAGGGTTGACATCCACAATATATAAAGAACTCATGCACCTTAACAAACAGAAAGCAAATAATCCAATTAAGAAATGGACAGAGGACATGAATAGACACTTCTCCAAAGAAGAAATTTAGATGGCCAACAGGCACATGAAAAGATGCTCCACATCGCTAATCATCAGAGAAATGCAGATTAAAACCACAATGAGATATCACCTCACACCAGTGAGGATGGCCAACATCCAAAACACAAATGACAACAAATGTTGGCGAGGATGTGGAGAAAAGGGAACCCTCCTACACTGCTGGTGGGAATGCAAATTAGTTCAACCATTGTGGAAAGCAGTATAGAGGTTCCTCAAAAAACTCAAAATAGAAATACCATTTGACCCAGGAATTCCATTCCTAGGAATTTACCCTAAGAATGCAGCAGCCCAATTTGAAAAGGACAGATGCACCCCTATGTTTATGCAGCGCTATTTACAATAGCCAAGAAATGGAAGCAACCTAAGTGTCCATCAGTAGATGAATGGATAAAGAAGATGTGGTACATATACACAATGGAATATTATTCAGCCATAAGAAGAAAACAAATCCTACCATTTGCAACAACATGGATGGAGCTAGAGGGTATTATGCTCAGTGAAATAAGCCAGGCAGAGAAAGACAAGTACCAAATGATTTCACTCATATGTAGAGCATAAGAGCAAAGAAAAAAACTGAAGGAACAAAACAGCAGCAGACTCACAGAACCCAAGAACGGACTAACAGTTACCAAAGGGAAAGGGACTGGGGAGGATGCGTGGGAAGGGAGGGATAAGGGGGAATAAGGGGCATTACGATTAGCAGATATAATGTTGGGGGGCACGGGGAGAGCTGTACAACTCAGAGAAGACAAGTAGTGATTGTATAGCATCTCACTATGCTGATGGACAGTGATTGTAATGGGGTTGGTGGGGGGGACCTGATGAAGGGGGTAGTTTAATAACCATAATGTTGCCCATGTAATTGTAGATTAATGATACCAAAATAAATTTTCAAAAAAACACAAAAAAACTCATGTGATTATATCTGGTCCACCCAAACCTAATTCACGATAATTTCCTTATTTCGAAGCTCTCAATTTAACTGTATGCAAAATCCCTATTGTCATGTAGGGTAACATATTTAAAAATTCCAGGTATTAGAGTGCATATACCTTTGGAGGGGTGTGCATTATTCTGCCTCTCATGTGCTACTTCATAAAAGAAACTAACTTAACACACCCTGTAAAGAACTAAAGACAAATAACTTGTACCCAAGAGGTATTTTTTCTTTGCAACTGTAATACAGGGTTATGTTGCTCCTTGAAGCCTTCTGGATTTCATGGTAATTGAGTATTGGAAACTACATAAAGGCACTGTTCCTCTTTGATAGTTCTATTAAATTATATACTGAAGTGATAGAACGTGAAAAGTTACTTTACCAGGCCCCAATTTGCAGTGCCTAATAGCCAGTATCTATTTGTAACCTAGATCAACTTCTGGCTACTATCATTCCTTGCAGGGGAACGATATTAATAAAAGAACTAGATATAAAACTTGTATTTTGGTAAGTCCTCTTATGACAAGCAACCCCAAAACTTCATTCACAGGTCTACAGAATGACTTTTGCAGGACTCATCTGGTACCTGCTAGGCTTGGCTGTGGGTTGAGTCTGGTTAGGTAGGATAGGTTCATGTCTCCTCTACGTGTCTCCTTGTTCTGCAACATGCCCAGGACATGTTCTTCAAATGATGGATGCAAGAAACAGAAGACACCAAGCCCAACCATGCAAGTACATTTATATCTTTTGGTCAAATCTGGCTAACCTTATGTCTTCTCACATACCATTTACCATTGACCAAAACAAGTGACAGGCAATACCCAAAATCATGGGGCAGGGAGGTATTTACGACCATAAGTGAAGTCATGGTAAGTACAGGGAGGAAAGAAAGAGATTGAGCAAATAATGTAATCTATCAAGGTAACAGAGAGTATTAACAGGGTTCCTGGAGTGGCAAGGAAAAGGTGAACGGTAACATCCCAGTCTCATTCCAGCTGGGGTCTCCAAACAGGTACTAGGCCTAGACTGACTTGAGACTTGGATAATTGCAATGACTGACAGTAGCATCAATAAATTACTCATACTGGCAATTATGCAATAAACACAGATGATCATTCACACTTTAAAAGCCAGTGACAGCTTTTGTCCATGCCGCAAATCTAGTTTGAACAAATCAAGTGATTTCAAAACAAGCACTTGAAAACTTGAGTGTTGTTAGGCTTCCATCTAGTGGCCAAGAGCCACAGTTAAAAGACGAATGATGAATCAGCACATTAAAGGGAAATACATACTTACATACATAACACACATCTAGAAAAGCTCTGGCCTGAAAGTGAAATTCAATCTATTTTAAGGAGAGATTTGTTTATAGGTCAGGAATTTGTTTCTTAAGGGTTTCTTTCATCTGTAGTATACCTATTACAGAACCTCAACCTCACTCATAGATTTCATTTAACCAGGTTCCTTTTCCCGTCAGAAGCATAAAACCCCTTCTTGTGAATGCTTTTTTCATCTTATTACACTCCTGGTGGTAGATAAGAGACCATCAACATGAAAATATCCTATTTTAATATCACCCAATCATGAAACTAATAACTTATTTCATGACAAATGAGCTGTAGAGTTGCTACTCTGAATTTCTTCTCCATCACACAGCCTGCTCTTTGGCTGACACTGTTCCTCTTCTTTAAAAAATATCAGCCTTATTGAGGTATAATTATATACCATGTAATTCCAAAAAAAAATCTACAATTCAAGAATTCAATGTTTATTAGTATATACACAGAGTGGTACAACCATTGTGACAAGGTAATTTCAAAACATTTTCATTATCCTCAAAAGAAGCCAGGTACCCATCCATACCCACTAGCAGTGATTTCCCATTCCCCTTCCCTCCAGCCCCTAGCAATTACTAATTTACTTTCTTTCTCTATGGATTTGTCTATTCTGGATATTTCACAGAAGTGGAACCATATTCCATGCTGCCTTTTGTGTCAGGTTTCTTTCATTTCAACAATGTTTTCAAGGTTAATCTCTATTGTAGCATGTATCAGTATTTTCTTCCATTTTATTGCTAAATAATATTCCATTATAGGGACATACCACCTTTTATTTATCCATTCATCATCTGATGGACATTTGGGTTGTTTTCAGTGTTTGGTTTTGATGAAGAATGCTGGTAGGAACATTTGTGTACAATATTTTGGGGGGACATATGTGCCCCCCAAAATTTCAATTTTCTTGGTCTATGAACCTATGAGTGGAATTGCTAAGTCATAATGGTAGCTCATACATTTAACATTTTGAGGAACTGCCATATTGGTTTCTAAGTTTCACACCATTTTACAATCCTATCAGCAAGGTATGAGAGTTCCGATTTCTCTACACCCTCAACACTTGTTATTATCTGTCTTAATTTTCTTCCATCATAGGTGGGTGAAGTGGTTCCAACCGCATTTTCTTGGTGGCAAATGATGTTGAACATCCTCTGGTGTATTTATTGCCCATTTGCATGTGTTCTTTGGAGACATGACTATCCAAATCATTTGCTCATTTTTTATTGGGTTATTTGATTTCTGTTGTTTAGTTGTAAAAGTTTTGTCATATAGTCTGGATACAAGTCCCTTAGAAGTTATATAATTTGCAAATATTTTCTCTCATTCTGTGCATTGTGATTTCAATTACTTTTCCTTTGAAGTACAAAAGTTTTTTATTTTATTGTAATCTAATTTACCTTTTTCTTTAGTTGCTTGTGTCATCTGTAAGAAATCAATGCCTACTCCAAGGTTATGATGATTTACTCCTATTTTTTTTTGGTGAAAGTTTTATAGCTTTACCTCTTTTTTCCCACTTTTCTTATTGAAGTATCATTGATACACAATCTTATATTAGTTTCAAATATACAATATGGTAGTTTAACAATTACCCATATTATTATTAAATCCTCACACCCACTAGTGTGGTTACTGTCAACATCATAGAAAGATGTTACAGAATCGTTGACTATATTCCCCATGTTGTATTACCATCCCTGTGACCAATTTATATTATGATTGAGAATTTTTGTGCTCCTTTATCCTCCTCTCCCACCCCACCCACTCACCCCAACTGTTCCTCCATGGTAACTACCAATCATTTCTCAGTGTTACAGCTTTATCTCTTACATTTAAGTCTATGATCCATCTATGAGTTAATTTTTTATGGTGTGTAGTAGGAGCCCAAATCTATTCTTTTGAATGTGGCTATCCAATTATCCCAGCATCATTTGTAGAAAAGACTGTTCCTTATCTATTGAATGGACTTGGCAATCTTGTCAAAAACCAATTGACCATAAATGTATAGCTTTATTTCTGCATCTTCAACTTTATTCAATTGATCTACATTTCTATCCTTAGGCCAGTATCACAGTCTTTATTAATGTAGCTTTGTAGTTAGGTTTGAAATCAAGAAATGTGAGTCCTCCAACTTTGTCCTTTCTCATTTCCATATAAATTTTAGGTTCAGTTTAGCAATTTTTGCAAAGAAAGAAAAAAAATAAAAACCCAAACAAGCTGGGATTAGACATGTGTTTCATCTGTAGATTGCTTTGGGGATTGCCATCTAGTTCTGAGTGGTGAATATTAAAGTAATGAATGCAGAAAGTAAATAAATGCTTCTTAAAGAGTGAGCCTCAGATTCTAAAGGAGTATAGATAATGTACACCTTATATATGATTGTGGATATATTGGTGTTTGATATATATGAATAATTTGGTGTATAAACTAATGCTGAGGCTGTATTTTTATGGATTTATATGAGATAGGGTTAATTGGGAATAAATTGGTAAAATTAAAATGATGATCGGGATAATGTTGACTATGAAATAGTAACACTGATGATGGGAGGTCTATTGCCAACTTAATTTAAGTCTTCTGATCCATGAACATGCAATGTCTTTACTTTTAGGTAGGTCTTCTTCAATTTCTTTCAACAATGTTCTGTAGTTTTCTGTGTACAATCTTGCATTTTTTTTGTCAAGTTTATTCCAAGGTGGGTTTTTTTGATGCTATTATAAATGGAATTGTTTTCATGATTTCATTTTCAGATTGTTCATTATTGATGTTTAAAAACACAACTGATTTGTGTGTATTAATTTTGTATCCTCCAACCTTACTGAACTTGTTTATAAATTTTTTGTGGAATCTTCAGGGATTTCTATATAAAAGATTGTATCACCTGCAAATATAGTTTTACTTATTCCTTTCCTATATAAATGCCTTTTACTTATTTTTCTTGCCTAATTCACCTGGATAGAACCTCCAGTAAAATGTTAAATAGGTATGGTTAGATCAGATATCCTACTCCTGATCTTAGGAAAAAGATTTCATTTTCACCTTCAAGTACTGTGTTAGTTACAGGCTTTCATATATGCCTTTTTCAGGAATAGGAAGTTTCCTTGTATTCTTAGCTTGTTGGCTTTTTTGTCATAAAAAGGTGATGGATTTTGTCAAATTATGTTCCTGCATGTATTAAGATGTATTTTTGTCCATAGTTTTATTAACATGGTGTACTGCATTGATTGACTTTCAAATGTTGGAACAGCATTTCATTCCTGGGATAAATCCCATTTGGTCATGGTGTACAATTATTGCATATGTTACTGAATTCAGTTTGCTGGTATTTTGTTCATAATTTTTGTAGCTATGTTCATTAGCATTATTTGTCTATGGTTTTCTTTTCTTGTGATGGCTTTGTCTGGTTTTGACACTGTGCCACTTTCAATCTCCCACTTTCCCTAGGTTGGTCCATTGCTAAATAAATATGATTTTTCACCCTTCCCCAAATAACTCTACTTTCTGGATCCCTGGTTAGTCACTGAAGGAAAAAGAGACTGAAACTAAAGGAGAGAAAGGAAAACATAGT
>JAVSCE010012516.1:0-217487 GCA_032199065.1 Smutsia gigantea
ATGGCTGGACCGCCGCGGGGAGGGTGGGCCAGGGCCCTGCCACAGGACATTAGCGGTGACCTGTAAGGAAGCCTGCAGGCCCCGGGGAGCCCATTCTTTTTGCATTAGGGACCCCTGAATGGGCAGAGTTGTCTGAAAAGGAGGTTGGAAGGGAAGCCAGCGCATCCCTGGAAGCCTCGGGCAAGACCGCACCTCAGCTCTCCCTGTGGGGAACATCTGAGCCAGTTTTTAATAGGCCCAGAGCCTGGGGAGTGAAAAGCTAGTAACCTTACTCATTTGCAAAGTTCAAATAAAATATTTCCTGTCTTTATGCCCTTGTCCTTTATTGCAGCAGTGTACCCATGTGGGCCTTTGAAGTAGCATATTTTAGCTTAGAGGAAAGGAAAGGCCAAAAATACCAGGTCAGCCTGGTGAATAATACCAGGAGGTACATTTAAATGGTGCTTAAAGGTCTTACTCACTTACTGTCTAATCTTCATAGCAACCCTGGGAAGGAGGGAGGGAGGGCTGGCAGTTTTGACTCCATTTTCCCTACCAGAAAATTGAGGTCTAGAGAGTTTAAGTGAATTCATAAATACGCCAGCTGGTGAGTGGCAAACTGCGTGAGAATGTCTAGGCTGCTGTCCTCTTCCGAGTCCACAGGGGCCCATTTCAGGTATAGGTGAACGTGACTTGCAACACACAGTTGCTTAGGTTCCAGCCCATCTTTGTTTTTTCCACATGAAGTGCAGCTCCCTCAATCTCATTCCTCCTTCTTCATCCTCCACTAATGTCATTGCTCAATGAAGGTTGGTTGCATGATTGAAACAAAAAATCCCGCCACCACTTCTGAGCCCGGAACTGCTGCCTCCTTTTCCCAGCATGCTGCCTGCCCTGCCAAGTTTCTATCGACTTTTGTGGAGTATGCAGGACTAGGAATTTCCTCTTAAGACTGGCAGAGCAACTGGAATGAGTCAGCCTGCTCAATGCTGTGGGCCAAGGGAGGTGGCTTTTCCAAGGGATTTAAGTAGGCAGTACTGCTTTGCCTATCCTGAAAATCAAATTATTCTTAAAAAATAGACATACTGTTGGAGTATAATCACTAGCCTTGCAGTTTCCTCATTCATCCACCCACTCACCAATCATTCATAATATTTTTTGAAGTCTGGTAGTCATATGGTTCTGTGTAGGCCCAGTGGAGGGTTTGAAGGTACAAGAAACACAAAGCCTATTTGTGGAACAGGCCATAGGTAGGTTCCAGTTGAGAATTACTGCTGTTCGAGTTTGGAAGTGAGAGGGTGTGGAGTTTGCCGCCGCCTGTATGGCAGTGGCCAGGGTAGTGGCAGTCTAGTCAGTGATGATAATTATTCATAGGAATGCAGAACACGGGCCAGGGGACTATCTTGAGCATGTTTGAGGGACTGCAAGTGGCTACCCTGCCTGTAGCTATCCACCTGGCTGTAAACTGTTGAAACAGTGATATTTCTTTTCATTTAGGAATTAGCAAGAGGGGAGGCCCACATAGGGGAGGTTTGAATCGAGGTGGAAGAAATTGGGCTTTATGCTCTCAGTTCTGGTTCCTCCCCTTGTCCACCACAGCTGTGTACAACTTACTTTCCTTTTTGGGGCTGTTTTTCCATCTACACAGTGAGGGGAGTGCTTCATCCAGGTTTTTAAGAATCCACCTTGCTATAAACTGTTGAAACAGTGACCTTTCTTTTAATTTAGTAGTGTAATCAAGCAATTATTTAATGATTCATATTTATTGTGCACTTGTCTCTTTTGACTGGTACAACTCAAGGTAAGAACTATTATTATCCCCCTTTTGCAGATGAGGACAGTGAGGCACAAGAAGGCTAAACACCTTTGTGTAGTTACACAGCTTTTAACCATGACAGGGCTAAGATTTAAACCACGCTTAACTCCCGGAACATGCTTAACTCCCACTTGTCTGTTCATTTTGTCATTTTTCCCGTGCCTTGTCTAGTATGTAGTAGGTGCCTAATTAATGCTTTTCCCATTGACTTGAAACTCAGTACATGCCCAGAACAGTCTTAGGATTTGCTCCAGTGTGTGACCACTGCTGTCTGCACCTCTGGGGTGGTCAATAAATAAGTTATTTTGCATCCAGGAGTGCATAGTGCTGGGTCCTGTGACAACCGAAGCCTGAGTCCTTTTATACCTTTGTATGAGGCTGCATGGGGTTTGGGGTTTGGTTCTTAGCAGGGACATATAGTTACAGTATTATTATTCATAATTGGTTTTCACTATGGGCCAGCCATTCTGTTAAGTGCTCTGTAGCCACCCTCTGAGGCAGGTACCATTTATTAGCCCCATTTCACAGATGGGCCCACTGAACCTGGAGCGAGTGTGTTACTTGTTCAGGGTCACATACACACACACACACACACACACCACGTGGTGGAGCTGGGGTTGGAGACTGAGCAGTGTGACTCTGAAACACTCCATTTCACCTTCCTGTTGGGTGCCCACCTGGTCTCTCTCATTCTCTAGGTGCTTGTGGTTTTGGGAAGTGGTCCAAGTCTAATGAACAGTTGTAGCATTGGCAGAGAGGCTGGCCTGGCCTTTTCCAGAAGACTTAGCAGGCACAACTGGGTGCAGGGCTCAGAAGGTTGGCAGTTCAGTGCTAGGCCTTCTGAACGTCCTGTGTTGCCCTGGCAGGCCCAGGTGATGTGAAGTGATCGTAGGAAGAGGCTTAGGCCTGGTGGGGACAGCTTAGTGAGACTAGGACCTATTTATGGAAGAGTGAATTCTCTGGTCACATTTGGTGTTTTTCCTCTTGACTCTGGCCTGGGAGGAGTCAGGGCTTTGGGCAGAGGCAGCATCTCCTGCGGGCACGCAGCGATTTGAGCGTGTCTCTGCCCTAGCATGTCACTATGGTTAGGAGCTCAGGTTCCAAAGTCAAACATTCTGGGATTTTGAGGCTCAGCTCTACCATTTCTGAGTCACCTCATTTGTAAAATGGAGATCAGTGGGAGCCACCAACTCTTGAGATTATTATGAAGATGTGATGAGATGGTGTCTCTGAAGTACTCTCATAATTACCGGTGTTCAGTAAGTGCCTCCTGGAATTCAGTGTTAGCTACTGCTCTCTACCCCACCCCCCACCCCCGCTGTAAGCCCCTTGAGGGCAGGGATGCCATCCTAGCCATTTTCTCTGGCATTCTGCCTGCCACTTAGTGGGCACTCCATTTTTGTTGGGGGAACAGGTGCCTCCATTGCCTATTGATTATAATAAGGTCTTTGCATATAAAGATAAACAACTCGGAAGACCATTATTAGTGGGACACTTCCTGTGTTCTTTTCATAGTGTTGGGGGTTGGTTTGTTTTGTTTCATCCATAATCTCTGATCTTGTCCACTTCCTAGCCATTTGTAAAGAGATGGCCCAGGTTAGAGGTGACAGCCAGGGATTAGAGGGGAAATGGACCAGCTCGGTCTTCATCAGGCTTTGCTGTCTTAGTTGATTCATTCAGAAAACACCGATGACTGCCTGCTGTGTTGCAGGAGCTTGTTCACCCAGTCATGCCTCTACCCCGAGGGCTGTGCTCAGTACAGGCAGGTACTGCGAATGGATAACCTAGTTTTAGAGGTGAGCTCTCCCCAGTACCTTCTCAAAGTGTCCTTTATGACTAGGTTGTATTTGGTTCCACCAAATTATTTAGTATTCTGGAGTTCCCGAGAACCAAATCCTAATCTGTTTTAAAATCACAGACTGGTAGAAGCCAGAAGGGACTCTAGAAACCTATTTGTTAACACACGAGGACCTTGGGACTTGGAAAGCAAGTGTGGCATATTCCTGCTCACAGAACTGGTTATTGGTGGGGCTGGAACAGGAACCCAGGCGTCCTGGTCACACTCCTTTTTTTGTTTTTCCTTTGGCATAATGAGAATGGTCTAGGAATCTCCAGATTTCTGAGCTACTTCAGAAGCAGGATTTAACAATAATGATGGTTGCTGCCATTTATTGATCATTCACAGTGTGTTAGGCACAATTTAAGCACTTCACATATATTAACTCACTTAACTCGTTGATATAAGCCTATGAGTCCTGAAGCCAAGGCACAGACATGCTAAATAACCTGCCCAAGATCACACAGCTGGGAAGTGTCCAGGCTGGGATTTGAACAGAGGCAGTTTGGTTCCAGAGTTCATGCTATTTTATTTGTTACTTTTTATCATGGAAATGTTCAAGCATAAATAAAAGAGGTTAGTATAATGAACCCCAGTTTTATAATTACCAAGTTTTTGCTCTTCTTGTTTTATTCCATCACCACCTCTCTCCACCCCCCGCCCTTTTTCCTGCTCTTTTTGGGCTAGAGTCATAGTCTGACCCTGAAGTCCTATACTGTACCTCTCTGTTGGGTGTCCACCTGGCTCTCTTGTTTCACACGTTCTCAGTATTGGGAAGTGAGCAGGGGGTAGCATGGGCAGGGAGGCTGGCCGGTCCTCAGCTGGAAGGCTCAGCGACACAAGTAGGTGCAACGCTTCAGAAAATGTTGGCACGTGAGCGCTAAGCCCCTGGAGGGCCTGTGCGGCCCTGGCACACCCAGCAGAAAGTGAATACGCTCTAACTTTGGCACATGAGTTCACTCAAAGTGTTTTAGGATTTGTTTCTAACAAATAAGAGTTCCTTTTCTCTCCTTTTGGCAAAACACAGTATGTTACAACTAATAAGGTTGACAGTAGTTCTGGATTATTATCTAATACCCAGTTCAAAATTAGATTTCCCTTTTTCAAAAATAGGTCTCTCTTAGAGTTTGTTTGAATCAGGATCCACTAAGTTCACACATTATATTTGATGGATAAAATCTCTTGGATTTCTTTTGGTCTGTAATAGTTTCCTGTCTTAACACCTTTAAAAATGCCATTTAATTGTTGAAGATCCTGGTCATCTGTCCTGTAGAATTTTCCACATTGTGGATTTGGCTGATTGCATCCTGTGGCATGTTTCTCTTACATGTTTTCTATGAATTGGTAGTTAGAACTAGAGACTTGATAGATTCAGGTCTTCGTTTTATTTTGCAAGAAAGCGTTCTAGGTGGCACTGTGTGCTATATCAGAAAGCAGCCCAGGTCATTAATTATCATATGGTCAAGCCTCTTAGTACATTAAACCAGGTCAGACCTTGTTTATGGTACAGTTTATTTAGAATGAATGGATAGTGTCAAAACAGATGTGTTCACAAAGCCAGAAAATGCTGAAGGATCATCCGGACCACTGATCCTGTTTTCAGGTGAGGGCACTGACTTGTTCAGGGCCACACAGCTAGAAGCTCCACCCAGAGACCAGAACCTTGGCTCATCTCCCAGCCCTGTGTCTCCCACATAGCTCACCCTTTTTCCTATGAAAACTTGAGACTCTTTTCAGTTATAAGGGCTAGAAACTCAGTTTAACTGACTTAAAGAGAGGGAGGGAGAATTTATTGGCTCAAATCAAAAAGTTGAAGAGCAGATTCCTTTAGGTATATCCGTCCCAAGAGATTCGAGTTGTGTCTTCCGAACTTGATCTTTCCGTCTCTCAATTCTGCTTCCCTCCGTGCTGGTTTGACTGTCAGACTGGCGTTCTTCAGGTGCTGGTCTGAGCTGTGCCAGGCTTCCCCCATGCTACAGGTAGCAATCCCAGTAGAGAAAGGTTTTCTTTTTCAGTAGTTTACCAGAAGTCCTGGAATTGACTTGGCCTGCCATGGCTACAGGCCCATCCCTAATCACTGTGGCTCCAGGAGGAGGGTGGGTGGCTGGAATGCGCTGATTGGCTGGGCCTGTGTTCCACACCACCCCTGGAGCATTGAGAGGGGACCTTTGGGCTGGTCCTCCAAAGCACACAGACTGTGTGTGGAAGGATGGTTTTTCAAAGGAAAGCTATGGTGCTGTTCTAGAAGAGGAGGGACCTGGAAGGCAGGCTGAAAAAATATGTAGCAGTATTGCCTAAGACTCATTAGCTCTCCTCAGGAGTTAACATCTGGATTCTGGTTACAGGTACAGTCCCTGCAAGCCACATTTGGGACTTTTGAGTCCATCTTGAGAAGCTCCCAGCATAAACAGGATTTCACAGAGAAAGCCGTGAAGCAAGGGGAGAGTGAGATCAACCGCATCAGTGAAGTCCTGCAAAAGCTCCAGAATGAGATTCTCAAAGACCTCTCGGATGGCATCCACGTGGTGAAGGATGCCCGGGAGCGGGACTTCACGTCCCTTGAGAAGACAGTGGAGGAAAGGCTGACGGAACTCACCAAGTCCATCAACGACAACATTGCCGTCTTCACTGAAGTCCAGAAGAGGAGCCAGCAGGAAATAAATGACGTGAAGGCGAAGGTGGGCTCCCTGGAAGACTCCGAGGGCTACAAGCAGGACTTCAAAGCCTTGAAGGGAGTTGTGAAGGAAATACAAACCTCTGTGAAGTCCAAGGAGAAGGACATTGAGGCCCTGAGAAGCACCCTGCAGGCCATGGAGTCTGATGTCTACACTGAGGTCAAGGAGCTGGTGAGCCTCAAGCAGGAGCAGCAGAAGTTCAAGGAGGCGGCAGATGCTGAGCACCTCACTTTGCAGGCCCTCACGGAGAAGCTCCTGCAGTCGGAGGAGTCCACCTCCCGCCTCCCCGAGGCGATCCGGAGGCTGGAGGAAGAGCTACGCCAGCTGAAAGTTGAATCCCTCAGGCCGGAAGACGGAGTGTTCAGAAACTCCGATGCCTTAGAAGCACTGCAGGAGAAGAATCAGGGACTGGACTCCAGGCTCCAGACTGTGGAAGATGGAGTCCATGCTGTGCAGGCAGCCTCTGCGCAGCACAGTGAGAGCGTGGAGGCCCTGCTGGTGAAGAGCGAGGAGCAGGGGCAGCGCCTGGCTGCCCTGCAGGAGCGGGTGGCAGGCCTGGGCTCCTCCGAGGCGGACCAGGGCGGCCTGGCCAGCACAGTGAGGAGCCTGGGGGAAGCCCAGCTCTCCCTCTACGGCGACGTGGAGGAGCTGAAGAGGAGCATGGGCGAGCTCCCCAGCACCGTGGAGGCGCTCCAGAAGGTGCAGGAGCAAGTCCACACGCTGCTCTGGCAGGACCCAGCCCAGGCGGCCCGTGTGCCTCCTCAGGACTTCCTGGACAGCCTTACTTCTCTCGACAACCTCAAATCCTCCGTCAGCCAAGTGGAGTCGGACTTGAAAATGCTCAGGACTGCTGTGGACAGTTTGGTTGCGTACTCAGTGAAAATAGAAACCAACGAGAACAACTTGGAATCAGCCAAGGGTTTGCTAGATGACCTGAGAAACGATCTGGATAGGTTGTTTGTGAAAGTCGAAAAGATCCATGAAAAAGTCTAAATGAATTGCGGGTGTGGGGCACGGATTTAAAGCCCAGTTTCTCATGACCAAAAAATGTGTTTGTTTTCTCCTGTGCCCCTCCCCCCCCATTTTTGTCCCCTTTAAAAGAGCAGTCGACACCAAGGCTTTTTGTATTTTTTGTGCCCAGTTAATTTATTTACGATTATTACCACACTCCATTGGTTTCTCAAATTTTCTGCTTCTGCTTTTGGCCGGTTTCTGAAGGCCCAGCCCCTGTGAATCAGAGGTGCCTTTTAGGAGGATGTCTCTAGTTTCAGAGAATGGTCGCGGCTTCGACCGAGTGGAGCTGAAGCAGTTTAACCTCAAAAAACCCTGGCTGGCTGGCAGATTTCAAGTAAAAGAAAAGTGGGGGGAGGAGGCACTTTTCTTTCTAATTGTCTTTAAGGAAAATTAATTTTATTTTATTTTTATACTTCTGGCTGAAGTTTTCATGAGATGTCACTGACTTCTTGTCTTCCACTTTAAACTGGTTAAAACTCGGAAGTGTCAGCTCTGAATGGCGGGGGGTGGGGGGGCGGGGTACAGGCCCCTCCGTTTTTACTTTGAAGAGAATCAGCTGCTTGACGGTTGCCTCCCGCTGGGTGGGTGTCCTTCCCATTCCCGAATCATCTCGTGATCTCAAAGGTAACTATGCAAAGAACCCAGATGGTTCTGAATGTGAAGGCACAACACCCCAGAGTCCCCTGCGGCCGGCCTGTGTCACCTCTTGGTAGATCCCCAAACTGTGTGGGTTTAGAATCCCTGAAAGGGGAGTCCTTGGATTCTTTCAGGAAATGTGTGATGAGAGCTGTCTATAAAGGCGTGGGCTGTCTCCCTGGGGAATGGAGGCCAAGTCTTTTTATTTTACCATGATGTCCCTGACAAGGTTTGCTGTTGGAGCAGATCCCCATCTGTCAGTGAGGAATGTGTGCATTTTCTGTAGTTGTTGGCTGTTTCCCTTTCCCTTTGAGCTGTACTGTTCTTTAATGGCTGTCTTGCCCTTCAAAAAAGAAAAAAAAAACAGAAAAGAAAAAGAAAAAAAAGGTTAGTTTACTGTGAAATGAACTGTATGGCTTATTTACAGTATTTTTAATTCTTAATAAACACTTGAGCTTTGTTACGACTTTTCCAGAGTGGTTACTTTCTGTGAATTTAGTAATGGCACAGTATTTTATTCATGTGTAGCATTCAGGATTAGAAAGATAGGTAAGTTTTCAATTTTAAGTCTGTTTTTTTCAATTTAAAACCAAGTTACCCTTACTCTTAGGCCTGGGGACATATTTTTGATTATTAGCAGGTTTGTTTATAAGGTCATTGCTTAACTTTTAATTCTTGGCTACAGCAGATGGTTTCAACCCTAATTACCTAGTATAATCTTCTGGAAGCTTTAAAAAAATGCCTGGGCCCACCCCCATGTGTTTGGAGTCACCGGGTGTAAGGGGGTGGGGGCAGCGGCACTAGCATTTCAGGGGATGCCTAGCTGATCGTAATGTGAAGCCAGGTTTGGGTAGCACTGGTAGACCATCTTTGCAAACTTCAGCCCCTGTGCAAACTTGGGTATGTTTCCTTTCCTTCCCAGGTTGCCCTCCATCTACCACTTAACGATAACATGCTGTTTATTGAGACCTGTGTGCCAGGCATTGTGCTAAGCACTTCTTTGTCCTCTGCTTATTCCTCCTAACATTCCCCGGGGGTAGGTAGCTTCGCTCTGCATTTTACAGAGGTGCAGCAGGCCGAGAAGCATCATTTAAGATCATTAGCTAGAAAATGGCAGGGCTGAGGTTTGAATCCAGTCCTGCTCTTAACCGTGACAGCGTCCTTCACACATTCACCAGCATCAGTAAGGCCACGCTGACCTGTGCAGCATCTGCTGTCCCCTGTTGCAGAGCCTGAGGCTTCAGGAGCTCCTCTCTCCCGCCCAGGGAGTGAAGGAAGGCCAAGACCAGAGTGAACGCGTAGCTTCATGCCCTCCTTTCTGGCTGGAGGGCCACTCATCCCTGAACTTCCCTGCCAGCCGTCCTGGGTCCCTGAGGCAGCAACCCTCAGGCTTCACAATCCCGGGCATGACATTTCCCCAAAGCAGTTTGTGAATCAGGATGGGTCCTTTATGGTGTTAGAAATCCTTCGTGATTAAAATGTACAGCTGTTCTTAGTATATTTACAGAAGACTGAACACATTCCTATCTTGATAAATCTTGCCGCTGTTATGTATAAAAATACATGGCACATAGTAGGTGTTCAATAAACAGCAACTACTGGAGTACACGTGGACTTTTGAAAGGACAGTGCATTTTGGGGACTCCATCTTGCTGGTCAATGACTCAGAGGAAGAAGAAGAGTGAGGCATGGTGGAAATGTTCTTCCTCTTGCTTCTCAGCGTGGAGTCCACAGGAGAGAAGGGAAAACTGCAGAGGCAGAGGGTTCGACTGCCCTACCCCTCAGGCTGCATTTGGTCAAGGGATTGATTCCACAAGTGGCTATTATCACTTGATCACTGAGCTGCATCTGCTCTAGGAGACAGGATGAAAGATGAAGTTCCCTTTCCTTGAGGGATTCCCAGATGAACAAGGGAGAGGGATATTTAAATGGAACTGTAATCCCATACAACAGTAAAGGTATGCATATAGGAGGGACAGATGAGGTCCTGGTCCTTTGCCGTGGCCTTCCCAGTCTCTAGCCTCTTTTTAATTGGTGACAATTCTGTTTTTCTCCAGAGTCACTCTTCTACTTTCAGTCCCTTTGGCTCTGGTAAGACTGATGGATGAGCACGTGGCCCAGGTAGCCAATGAGAAATCCTGTTTTCTTGATCTGACTTGTTCAAGATGAACACGTGTCACCATCTGGTCCATTGATAACTGCAGGAACTTTCTAGAAAGAGGTACCCTCTGTCTACTGAGGCTGCCAAACTGGCAGGATATAATCCCAGAGCCATTAGGGGCCATCACATGTGGAGAGACCACAGAATGTAGTCAGTTTGAAGGAAAGCAGAGCCAAGAGATAGTAACAGGTTTCTGAAGACATTGTTTGAACACCTGGATCCAGCTATGCCTGAAGCTCCAGAAGCCATGTTCTTTACCATGCAGAATCTTACATCACCATACCACCTTTCATATGTACATACGGTGACATGGAGCCATGTAAAGAATGGGCATAGCAGCACTGCTTATGACTAAAAAAAAGTGGAAACAACTAAAAATATCTGGCAACCTGAGCAATAATTACATTGTCAGTTGTTCATACAATGAACCTCAAAACAATAATAAAAATGAATAAATCTGAATCCTATGTACCAATCAGTGAAGACAAATCTCCGACTAAAAACAAAAAAACAAAAGCAAGCTGCAGGAGAAAACACACAGTCTGAAAACTTGTAAATAAAATTAAGCAACCATGCAAAATAATACTATATATTGTAAAATATCAAGAAATGAGTAGGAGACAGAGTGTTCAAATTCAGTTGTTTGATTGCTTAGGCTAAGTGGGGGCTACCCGAGTGTTCATGATACTCTTAATACCTTTCCTCCTCTCAACATTTTATTATGGAGATTCAAACAAAAGTTGAAAGAATTGTCCAGTGAGCACTCATATATCTACTACTTAGTGCAGTGAACAGGTTGCTGTATTTGCTTATCACACACATATCCATCTCCCCAGATTCTTGGTACCTTTTTGTAATGTCAGCAATATTTTGTAATTAAAAATTTTTAGAAGGTGGAAGACACACATAGGGAAAAACACGCTTTTATTATTTAAAGTAGCACAGATCAGAAAACAAATGACAACCTCCATATACTTTATGAAGTATTTAAACTGGATTAATTACTTTTCATACAGTGATAGCTAAATAGCTACTTGGCAGGTCTTAGAGAGGGTTTCCAATCTAACTTCCATACTTTACAGATGGGACACTGAGCTCAGAGACAGGAAGCTGCTCCCCCAAGCTCACAAATCAACTGTTAGGGAGATCCGGCCTACTTCTTTCTCTTCTCTTCCCCTATTTGTTTTGGCTCCCCCCCAGGCCTAAGCAAATTTCCCAAACAAGCAAAGGATCAGGGCAGCTGAGTTCCTGTGAGCAGAGAACTGCATTCTGGGTGGGGAGGGGAGGGGCACCTTGGCTGTGCTGAATGCGTTGGTCATGAGCGCCCAAAAGCAATACCTGTTGGGCAACGGGTGGGGAAACCGCAGCCTATCTGTGTTTAAATACCTGATAATGTTCTGTTGAAATGCTTGTTACCAATCGGGTGTAGCTGCCCAGTGTTACGAGGTCTACTGTCCCACGGAGTCATTCTTAGAAGCTCAGGAACATAGGTCTTTCTTTCTCACTTGCTGGGATGGTCCTGATTTGCTCTGCTTGGAAGAGTCCCCCTCTGGGGTTGTGAGCACACAGGCTGGGACACAAAGGACCTGGGATCAGGAAGCTGGGCCTAGTTCTGGTCTTCTTGCCTGTGTTGCCTTGGGTAATTCATCTTTTCTCCCTGGGCCTCCATTCTTCTCCTCTCTGTAAAATGAAGAGGGTGATAAAATAATGTCCAAGTTCTCTTCTAGCTCCAACTTTCCTTGACTTTATCATCATGTATACTTCCCGTGGGCAGCAGGAGGTCTGACAGAAAAAGGACAAGAGGGTGAGCAAATGCCTGGGGAGGATGGGGGGAGAGCAGGGATGCCTTCTGTCCGACCAAAGCGGTATTCCTAGTTCCCCTCAGTGTCTGGCATACTGTGGGTGTTCAAATATTTTCTTTCTTATTGGGGAGGGGCCAGTGATTTGTTAGATTTGTTATTGGGGATAATTACCAGGCTGGGTTGACATGTTGTGTAACCCCATCTGAAGTCTGTTTACTTTCAGAAGATGCCTGGATGCCCCAGTAACAAATCTGAAGTAGCTCATTCTCTTGAATTTTCAGCTGGTGAACAGCCCCCAATCAGTAGGACTGGTGGCTTTATGGCTTAGGCGGCTGGAAGTGAATTTAGCACCATCTAGTGTCTGAGTTGGGGATCGCAGGAATGATTTCTTCATTTTAAAAAATCTATTGGGTTTTACAAAGGAGGATAAATAACAGCCGTACAATTAAAGTATATCAAGAAGATCCACTACTTAGAAAACCTGTTTTATGTGACATGAACACTTTTCAATAGTATACTCTACCCCTAACCAGCTGTCTCTGAAAACTTAGGTAAAGATAAAGGATTTTGTTAATAGGAATTTTCTGCTAGTAGAAGCTTAGAGATTCCTAAGGGCCTTTATCCTTCCCATGTCCAGCTCGTTCAGAAGGGCAGGCACTGATCCCTGCAGCATCTCAGTCCAATATTGCATGCTTAATTGTTAACATGAATAGTATCCACTCATATTGTATATCTGTTTTATGTCGTTGTCAGGTTGAACACATTTATTATCTCACTTAATCTTGGCAATTAGCTAGGGAGTAAGAACAGCTGTCTCTGATTTGCTGCTCTGTCACTGCAGCTAAGAAAGGTTCATTAATTTGCCCTGGGATCACACAGTAAATGGTGGGACCAGGATTCAGACTCACATTTGTCCGTTTCCAGCAACTGTTCTCTGCTCACTAAAATTCACACTCCCTTTTCCATAGTGATGAAATCAGAATCCCCTAATATCCGAGGTGCAACTCTATAAACGTGTACTGTGCATATATTACCTGGTGGTTAGAAACTGGTTCCTGGAACCTCTGAGTTCAAATCCCGGCCATACCACTTTCTGTCTGGGAATAGGGAAAGCTACTGAAGTACTCCATGCCTACGTTTCCCATTACAAATGCTAAAGATTACACCCACTCATAATGTTGTGTGAGGCTTAAAATAGTTACCACATCTTACGTGTTTAGAATGGTGCCCATCACACAGTAGGGTGCTCAGTAATATTTATTTAAAAATAATATTTATTACTTAATAATATTAGGTAGTATTTACTACTTAAAAATGGACTATAAGGCAGGGAGTTAAAAATATGAGGCTTGTGAAACAAGCCTATAGTTGGCCAGCAAAATGCGTGTTGAAAATTTTGGCTCCAAGCAACGTCAGGTGGACCTGTGTTCTCCTGATTCTCACAGTTCCCATCACTCATGCGCTGCTGCTGCTCCATGCATTTAGGACCTGTGTCTGGCTCTCAAAGGCATTTGGGGTTTTGATCCCTGTAGCATATGAGATGGATTAGTGGAAATTGTCACCCTGAGACATGGGAACTTTGGACTCTTTTTAATCTCTTTTAAGGCCTGGGGCTTCACAGCTTTTTCTATCAGAGATCTTTGGGTTTTTCTGTCATGCAATATGGTTTCTCCAGCTCTTCTAGCCAAGAACCAAGACCCAGGGCAGCCCCTCTCCTCAGCCTAGCTTCAGCTCCATGGTTCTTCCTTGCCTCCTTCCACAGATGTCTGGCTCCCGCCATCCTCCCCAGGAGGAACTAAGCTCCCTGAGGTAAGGAGGGGTGCAAGAGAGAGCGAGTGAGATTTGCAAAGAGAGACACAGCTTAGAGGTCAACCCCCAGAGCCACCCTGCAGAGAAAGTCTGCCCTGAAGTGGTGTCACAGCCTCAAGGAAACGAAATGTGGCCCAAAAAGGCAATTTCCCTCCAGTGCCAGAAGAGGGAAGTGTAGTGCAGAGGACAGAGAAGGGACTTAACTAGTTCAGAAAGCTATGGGTTCCAGTCCAGCCTCTGCCTGGAAGTAGCTGTGATCTGCCTGGCCCAGACTTCCCACTTCTAGCTCTAAGGTTCTGTGATCTTGTCAGGAGAGAATAGGAATGAGTTAACCAAGAACTCCAAATAGCCTTATGTAAGGAAGAAATCAGAACAGGATGGGGATGGGAGAATGGGAGGATGGGAAGATGGGAAGATGGGAGGATGCCAGCATGAGGGGATAGGGGACTAGGGGATTGGGGGACTGGGGGACTGGGGACTGGGGAGCGGGTGGTGTGTGCAACTGGGAAGTTTCTTCTGTGGGGCTCAGATCTCTCTAAGTGAATCCAGCAGGGAGAAAAAGCATTAAATAACTCTTTTAGGGTCACATGCTTGGGATGGGCAGCATGTCAAACCACCCCAAGTAGTTTGGAATCCAGCATCACAGTCCGCTCCTGCCCTTGTTGGGGTGAATGCTTAATCCAAAGACACAATTACAAACATCACACATTGGTGGCTTGTCCATCTCTGCATTTTGTAGTAGCAGAGACTTTTTTTTCCTTGATGGAAATCCCTTCCAGAAATGGCTTGATGCAGAGCCTTTGGTGGCCTTGGGGTGGGTGCTCCTTGGCAGAGATAAAAAGTGAAGTCAGCAGGCAAAACCCTTTCTGGCTCAGTGCAGCTCCCCTGGACATGCCTTGCTAGGCTTTAGAAACCCCACTGAAATCCTGGGCTTCTCTGCTGACGCTGGGCAGGGTCTTTTTCCAGTGGAGTTATCTGAGTGGGTGCCCCAGATGTCAGGGACAGTGAGATTGTGTTTTATAGGTCTAGCTTGTCATTTAGAGATGAATGGGTATTTTTGGTGGTTCAGTATACATGCATTTCCATTGCATGCCTCTAATTCTGCCAAGACTCACCCAAAAGCTGTAAAAATATAAACTCTGGGCAGGTGAACCTTGTTCAGGAGCCTCCTACTATGCTTCCTACTTTCCAGCCTATTCCTGCATTTGCTGGCTATGGACCTCTTATCTCACGTCCTGTTACCCTGGGTCTTCTTGAAGCTAGTGGGAGCAGGATAGCCTAGTGGCTAGGAACACAGGCTCTGGAACTCAGCTGTCTGGGTATATGACTTGGGGCACATTACCTAACATCTCATTTTCTCAGTTCCTCCCTGTAAAATGGGGATGATTATAATAGGACCCACCTCACAGAGTATTTGTGGGTATTGAAGTGCTTAGCACATTGTCAATAGGCACCTGATGAAGATGTGTTGAAAATACACATTCTTATCTACATTTCAGAGACTAATATATGCAGAGAAAAAAATCCTAGGAGAAAAGATATTAAATACTAAGCACGTAACACATGCTTATTACATGCTGATATTGTTTTCCTGCTTTAACTTGTTTATTCCACACAAGTGTGTGAAATATGCTATATTATTAGTCTCACTTAATTGCTGAGGAAATTGAGGCTCAGAGAGGTTACAAGACTTGACCAAGATCACTTGGCTTGTCAGGGCAGGATCAGGATCTGAGCATTCTTGAGGCTGTATTCTGGACCACTGTGCTCTCGTGACCAAGCATGTGGCTAAGTGTTTAATAATCTTTGTGGAATGAATGACCTCAGCCATCCAGAATGAGACACTCTCCATCTCCTCACTCCTCTATCTTCAGCCTCTTCTCCCCTGACTCTTCAAGTCTCTACAAGTGTCCGCTGACTGGCCAAATCTTCAACTTGTTCGTCTCTCCTCTATTCAGGAAGAAAAAGAGAAGAGAAAACCTCCAGGGCCTATCCCACCTTGCCTCTAGCCCCCAGGCAAACTTCTTGAAGGAGTCACCTACACTCATCTTCTCTTCCCTTTTCAGTCCCCTCTGTCTGAATTCCCCTCTGTGCTATTAAAAGGGTTCCTACCGAAATCACAGTGGCTTCCAAGACCCAAGATCTTCCAGTCCTTCCCAGCTGTGTTCACTACAGGCGCTCACCCCTTGTGTGCATTCACCTTACTTCCTGCTTCTGATTTTCTTCTCACTTCCTTGGCTGCTTCGCTTCCTCTACCAGACCTAAGGGCTTGGTCATGGGCAGCCCTGTCTCCCTACTCTGTCCTCTCTTCCTGGGGGTGCCATCTGCTCCTGGGCTTGGCATACCCCCCACCCATAGGCTGAGGACACCAAGGTTCCATCTCCAGTCCAGCCCTCTCTTCCGGACCAGCTCTGGTTAAAGACATTTCTACTGGGATGTCTAAAGACCTCATAGCAGACTCTGTCAAGGGCACACCTTCTCTTTGGGGAAAATGCACAGATGTTGTCTTTTCTAGTTCTCAGCCAGTCACAGACTCTGAGCCTAGAGCTTTGAGTCTTTGAGATCCAGAGATGATCAGAGATTATTTATAGTGATACTGAAGAAATTAAGCATCCAGGATTGAGGAGGCAAATGTCCAGGGGTGACATTGCTGTTTCATAAGAACTTTGCTTCCCTCTTGTCTGAATATTTTCAGGGACTGTGTCTCCAGCCTTACTAATGAAGTAGTGAGCCACCGATATTTTTCCAACCCAGGGTTGTTTTGTGTTGATTGCAGCCAAGACTCATGAAAGGTATAAGCTTATTAAATTCCTTGTGTCCTGAATGAGCTCATTATATACTCCTCTGAAACCTTCTCCTCCCCCAGTGAACTATGTCTGAGTAAGTGGCTTCTCCATCTTTTCAGTTTCTCATATCGGAAACCTCCCTCTCACTGTCCACATCCAGTCACTAAATCTGATTGATGCATCTTTCTGAATATTTCTCAAGAACTTTTCCTGTTGTCCACTGCCATGACTGCTGTCCAAACCACTGTCTTCTCCTGTTCAGACTCTTATAATTACCTCCTGACTGGTGTCCTTACTTCCCGCAGTGCATCCTTCACACAGAAGCCAAAGTGATGTTTTAGCAAGACAAATCTAATTATATCATGTCTGCTTAAAACCTATGGTGCCCTGTGTTGCTCTGAGGGTAAGTCCAAAATCACACTGGAGTCCCTAAACCGACACTAGAAATACATTAACCTTTCAGTTCCCAACCAATGCAAAACTCCTTACCACCTCAGCAACTGTGCACAATCTGATCCCTCTGCCTGGAATGTTCTTCCCACTACCCACCTTCACCAGACCAACACTTGGTCATCTCTTTGACCTCAGCTCAAATGCTACATGCTCAGGCAAGGCTTCCATGAGTCTCCAGGCTAACTCAGATTCTGGATGTCTTTGTCTGAGCTCTTATCATAATTGTAATTGTACTCTACTCCCTTAGTTTTCTAATGTGTATGTTTCTAAACACTTTAACATCTCTGAAATCAAGACATGCATCTTAAAATTGAATGTGTCTCAGAAGTGTCTTTGGTAGTGTAGTGTTTTTCTTTCTGAGTGGTATGTAAAATAATTGGTGCAACTTAAAAGCAATGCATCTTAGATCTGACAAACTGTGGTTAACGATGTAGTTATTTTATTTGTTTGCCTGGTGTAAGCTCTGTGAGTCTTGACAAGGGCTGTGTTCCCCAATACTGCTGTGGTCCCTGGCACACAGTAGGGGCTGGATGAAGATCTGTTCAATATATACAAGCATGTAGGACTCCCCTCATTTCCCTTCTTTCAGGGATCTCTGTCCCTTGTTAACTGATGCCCAGCATCTTGAAAATCATTGTTTCATACATTTGGCTTAGTTTTTTGCTGTTTTAGAGAGGTGGATAAATCCTGTATTTTTCCAAGGTAATTCCACCTTGGCCAAGAAGCAGAAGTTGAGATAACTGCTTTTTGGTTTATTTTCTCCTGGGATATTTTTTTTCTTTGCATACGTTAGTCTCTATAATATATACATGTACGTAAATGTTCCTCTCATGCATCTCTCCCCAGCTATCCATCATCTACAATTTAGCTGAGGTCCTGAATCCTCCACCAGGGATTTAACATCTTTAGTTAACCCAACAGCTTTCTAGAAGAGTCTGGTTAGCCAAAGCAGAGGGCACATTTTGGTAGTTAGAGGCCTGCCTGGGTGCTGGGTTTCCGTCCTCACCCCCTGCAAGCCCTGGGGGCAGGAGGCTATGGAGCAGCTTCCCATTCCCAACACAGCCACCACCTCCCAGCTGAGCCCTGGGCTCTGGCAGGCCACGAGCCAGGACAAGGGGAACTGGCTGCCCTCTGCCTCTTGCGTCTCAAGTCTCCCAGGAGAGTGAAGAATTTGAACTGAAGTGAGCTACACTTAGAGTATGTCAGAGCTTGGGGGTGAGTCTTTTTCCCAGTCACACATTCTGAAGAGTAGTATGTACAACCCTGACATTAATGGTTTCTCCCCTGCAGCACCCCATCTTCCCTCTCCCCTCTCTCCCTCCCACCGTCTCTCTTTCCCATTCCTCATTTTCCTTCTCCACCCACTTCCAGCAACCCACCCTCCCCTGCTCCTCACCCAAGACTCTCCCCTTCCTTGTTATCACAATTTCTTGGTCTGTGTTTTCAAGGCACATGGTCATAAAAATTGCCTGGGACTCGAGGGCTCCCTTGGGAGGCTGTTTCCAACAGGTGGGTCCCATTAATCCCAGGCGTCCCCAGCCCCAGCCCCTGGCTCTCATTTCCACCCCACCCACCTGCTGTGGCCACTCTGGCTCTCTCTCCATCCAGCTTCAGTTTCTGCCAAGCCCTAGAGATGGCTGCTTCTAGCAGGTGTGCCCTGCCGACCCAACTGGCTGCCAAACACGATGCTCCCGTTGCCAGGCGAGAGCTCTTGGCGTGGCAGAATGCTTATGGAACTTTTCCTCAGAAAAATTTGGAGACTTGCAGTCTTAAACCTTAGGGAGGGATCCTGGAAAAACATTTTTTTTTCACTTTCTCCAAGGAGCTTTCTCAAAAGCAAAGGCAAATTACATTGTTTATGGAGGAAAAAAAGAAAAACACATGAAACCAGCAATAACATGGGGCCATTACAGAGGATGAGTGAAACGCTGTCAACGGTGGCTGAAAAGGAGGCTGTTTTTCCCTTAGCACTTCTCATGTTGGATGCAAAATAGCCACGACTGTGCTAAATTCCTGTGGATGGTCCCGTTTTTGCCAGGATGGATCTGGTTGGGACAAAATCTTTGGGTTCTGAGTAAGGGTGGAAAGCATAGCAAGTGTTTGTTGAAAAGATCATGAATTGACGTTCTCCAGGTTCTGGGTATTCTGGGGAGCTGCGGTTCCAAAGCTCCCGGTTGAGAGTCTGTGACATCTGGCTCTGGTCTATTGAAGGTTCAGTGACCCTGGGCCCCTGGGTAATAAAGCCCTGTATTTATACCTGTCCCCTCTGCGAGGGCTTGCACTACCTGCTGCCTTGCTAAGTCACTCACCTTAAATGTTAGGTAGGGATGTGAAAGCAAGCAGCAGAGAGTGGCTTTTAAAGCATGTGGACTGAGTGACTTGAATGAGATTCATATGGCTGCTGTAACAAACGAGCACAAATTTAGGGCCTTAAAACAACATGAATTTATGCCCTTACAGTTCTGGAGGTAGGAGTCTGAAATTGGTTTCATTGGGCTAACATCAAGGTATTGGCAGAGCTTCATTTCTTCTGGAAGCTGTGGGGAAAATCTGTGTCCTCGCCTTTCCAGCTCCTGGAGGCCACCCGTGTTCCTGGGCTCCCGTCTTCAAGCCCAGTGGTGTGCATTCCTCATGTCTACCTGGCCTCCCGCCGACACTCTGCTTTCATTGTTGCCTCACCTTCCCTAACTCTTTCAAGGACCCCTGTAATTACACTGGACTCACCTAGCTAGTCCAGAATAATCTCCCCATCTCAAGATCTTGAACTTGATCACATTTGTAAAGTCCTTTTTGCCATGTCAGGTAACATATCACAGGCTTCAGGGGTTAGAATGTGGACATCTTTGGGGCACCGTTATTCTGCTATCACAGTCTCTGAAAGGCAGTAGCTTTAAGTCATGTGGTGAGACCCAGAGGACAGAGGGGACTTGCTTTAAATTGGAGAGCTAGTCACTGACTGAGATGAGACTTGAATCCTAGTTTAGGGATCCCTGTTTACTAGAGTTTGAGGGTGGCTGAGGATCCTTGTAATGCTAAGCTTTGCCTTTTTAGAGAGGAAGCAATGAGGTGGCCCAAGCCCAAACTGTGGTAGAAGGGCTGGTTAAAAATTATAGAGACTATACATTGAACATTACTTTGTACAAAGACTATAGTGAGTGATTAAAGGCCTTACTTCAGAAAATCATTCCCCAAACACTATGCAGTAGGGACAATTGTGAGCTACCTTCTACAGCTAAGAAGAACAAGGCTAAGAGAGATGAAATAATTTGCTCAAGAAAGCAATAAAGGCAGGATGTAAAATCAGGCCTGTCTGACTTCAAAACCCAGGTTCTTAATCACTGCGGCACAAAGGGAGGACTCATAAAATCCTTTTCTGGGAAGAGAAAAATGTGCTCTTCTTCCTAATTCACCTGCAAGGCTGAGTTAATTGAATGCCACTCAGAGGATAGGACAGACATTTACAGAGAAATTCGAGGCACAGAGAGATTGAATAACTAGTTTAAAGTCTCACAGCCAGGTGGCAGTAAGGCCAAGGATGGATTGCCTGGAGTGATCCAACTGTTGCAACCTCTGTGCCAAGGATTATTTATGGTATGAAAGGGACACTAGGAGAAATAGCTCCTCCATCCCTCAACCTTCTCCAGAGGCTTCAGAAGGAGGCACAGAGAGGTGTCACATGAACTGAAGATAGAGTAGAAAGTCCAACGCCATCTCCATGGCCAGCAAAGCCCTCCAGGATGACCTGACCCATGCCTTCCAAGCCTACCTCTTCTCCCCCTCCCCTGGCTTGCTGTATCCCAGAACACTGGTCTTCTTCCTGTTGTGCCAACACTCCAAATTCCTTCCTACCTCCCTTCCTTCCTGACTTACTCAGGCCTCTGCCCTGTACACATGGCCCTGCTTTTACATGGTTGACAATCTCTTGTCCATCAGACCAGTCATCTTAAATGTCCCCTCCTCAGGAGGTCTCACTGACCACCCAGTTGAAATTGGCACAACACTTCCCACCTGTAATTGTCATTCTGTGTCATGTAACATTGTTATTTTTTGCTTCACTGCACTTACTACTACTATTTGATTTTCTTTTTCACTTACTTTTTTATTATTGGACTCTCCCAATAAGATTCACTGAGTGTAGGAAGGCCTGGTCTGATTATTTACAGCTGTGCCCCCTCCTGCCTGGTGTATGGTATGCTGTGAATCATTATTTGTTGAATGAATGAATAATAGTTGACCAGGTGAACAAAGATGGAAGGTCAGTGTCTGGTGTGGTTGGAGTATCAATGTTGAGATGAAGAGTGGAGCAGAAGAACTGTTGATATAGGCAGGGCCAGCTCACACGGGGTCTTGTCTGCCAACCCAAAGAGCTCAGAGATGGAAAACCACTGAAGGATTTTGGGCAGGGATGTGTCATTGCCAGATTCTCATGTTTTATAGGACAGTTTGATTGAGTATGAAGAATGGGTTAGATCAGGGTAACGCTGGAGGCAGGGATGACAGGTAGGAGGAGGTTGCAGAGTCTTGATGAGAGGGGTAGAGCCTGAATCATTTGTTTAGCCTGGGGATGTTGCCAATGGTTTGGGTGGTTCCTGCAATTCGTAGTCTTACACATGTACATGTTGGTTCTCCAGCCCAGGGACCTCCTTGCCCTTTGTAGCAGATGCTGTTAATGCCCTACCCACAGCGCCCTCACTCCTCATCCCACTTCTTGCCTGAGGCACCCTGGCGGGGACAGGCAACTATGGCTCCACCTGCTGGCTCACTTGGGGAGCAGCCTCAGCCAATAGCCGATGCTGACAGATAACCACCTCCGGGTCCTCACGCCCCAGGGCGCAGCTTTGAGGCACATTCTGCACCATCTCTAAGAGGTCCCCAGTGGAAATGAGCCCTGGGGTAACCTGCTCATAAAATGGCTTCCTACCCTTCCCTGTCTCACTTCCTCACTCCCTTCTCATTGTTTCTGGGATCAACCACCAAATAACGTCCCTGACATTCAAATTCTTGTCTAGAGTTGGCCTCTGGAGGATTCCATCCTAAGACACTGTTCTTCATACCTCATATACTCTCCCGTTTTAGGGTCTCTGAATTTGCTGTTCCTGGCTTACTCTTTCCCCAGGTTTCCAGAAGACTTGCTCCTTTGTCTCCTCAGATGGCTCCTGAGATACCACCTTCATTTTCAGTCAGGATGGGCTAGTTATGCTGAGTTTACAAACAAGTCCTTAATGTCAGTGCCTAGCCAACAAAGATTTATTTGTCCTCACGCTGCATGCCCACTGGGGTTGGCAGGGGTGCTCTGCTCGTTGGAGTCCCTTGGGACCCAGGCTGATGGAGGCTCCGTGGAGCACAGATTCCATGACCACTGCAGCAGGGAGAGGCCATGGAGAAGCTTTTTCTTATCACAGGCAGGAGTAAATGAGTGGCTACACCTAACAGGGAGCAGAGATGTGCAATTTTACCTCATATTCAGGAGGCAGAGAGCTGAAAATACTCGCTCAACATCCCCAGTGACTCCCACATCTCAGGGAAGTTGGCTCTCATAACTGGGACCCTATAGGTGCTGGTCATATTCTGTGTCTTGATCTGGGTGCTGGCTACCCAGGATGTTCACTGTAAGGAAATTTGTTGAGCCAAACACTTAAGATTTGCCCACTTTTCCCTATGCATATGATACTTAAATATGAAGTTCAAAGATTTTACTCCTGTACTTACTATGCTTTTCCTACTTGTTCTCCATAGCATTTAGCACCATCTAACCAACTGCACATATACTACTTTAATTTGTTTGTCTCTCCCATTGGAATGTAAGCTCCATAAGAGAGAGGGTATTTTCAATTTTTTTTTGCATCTGGTCTTTCACGCTGTTTGACCAGGTTCTGGCACTCAATGTATATGTATTAAATAAGCAAATATTTGAAACTAAATGTAATATTCAAAATATGTCATAACTAGAAGGCATAGGCATGTCCAATTGGGATGGATACTTACAGTAAAAAACCAGTATAGTCTTCTTGGGCATACTGGCTGATTATTAATCCTGATTGGGACACTAACTGCAGCATTGGAAAATGCTGTACTTTTCCTTTAGCAGTATAATAGGCACATTCTGGAAACAGGCATTGCAGGGTTAATGTCTCTGTAATTAGCAAAAGGAGGGGAATTCACACCTACTTAGCATTTAATCTTGTGCCAGGTCCTGGGCTGGACCATATGTAGCTATTATTTAATTTAACTTAATTTCAAATTAAACCCCAATTGCATACCACCACATTCGTTTCCCTCTGGGCCTCTCCTTTCCTTTCCCTGTGCCCACTTTAGCAGTGCACCTGGCAGGTAAAAGGGTGCCCCCGGGACCTCGGTGGGTGATTAAAAACAGGTTAGGGGAAGTGGCCAGCCACATGGGTCTGGCCTGGACCAGCACCTCCAGCAAAACCAGACAAAGCCAACACCAAAAGAGCCAAACAGGCCTCCTTTTCTATCTGCATTCACACCTCATCTTTCCCTGTCACATGCAGCACCTCGGCTTAACACTGAAGCTGCCTGGCTGGCCCCAGGGTTCATAAATCATGGCTTAGAAGCAGTTAGTCTTTCAACTCATTACTATTATTGCTTTATAGAAGTAGTGGCTCGAGAATGCTTAGTCTGTTTTTTATGAATTTTGGCTTGCTTCAGGACCAGGCCTCTGGACCTGGCTTGGAAAGTAACTTCAGTGTGAACTTCACAGACTCCGTGCTCAGTCCCTCCTCGATCCATTCACTGGGCTCCCCAGTCTATGGGGACAAAGTCTAAGAACTTGGCAGAGTTTGGGGTCTGTTAGGCTTTTTAAATGATTGTGGGTGGGGATGGCCCTGGAAAAGAACAGAGGCTTCAGAATCCAGAGTTGTGACAACTCCCTGGGAGGTTGATTTCATTTCTGTATTCTTGTCCCACCATCACAGGGCATCGGAGCTGAAAATGAACTTATTCAGTCAGTAGACTGATCAACAAATATTAACGGGCATCTTCCCAAGCTCTAGGCACCAGACTTGGAGCTGCAGTACGGCAGTGCACAAACAGAGATGATGTACATATTCCGTTGTTCATCCAGCGATTGTTTACTGAGTACACACCCTCCCTGAGGGCCAAACCCTGCACTGGGTGCAGAGAAAGCAGAGAACAATATGGCATGGTCTCTGCCTTATAACACAGTTGTGAGCTGGGTTAGCAGACAGATGCGGGTTCAAATCCCACACCGGCCCTCTAGTATTTGGGTGTCCATGGGCAAATTGATTCAACGGTTTGTTTTTTAGTTCCCATGTCGGTAAACTAAGGGCAAAAGTAGTATCCATCTTATAAGGCTGTTGTTACTAAATGGCTTAAATGTTAGGTCTTTGGAACACTATCTAATAAGTGTTCAGTTAATGTTATTTTTCCCCTTCGTAATTCTATTATCAATCTAATCAGGGAGACAAATAGGCCAAATCTCACTGTGTACTAGTATCTATAACTCACGAAGGGCTATGGAAACATGCAGAACAATAAATTCTTCTGTTGGGACAAAAAGGAAAAGCCTCCTATGAAAGGGAGTTTTGGGAGTTGGAGCAGGTGCAGGAGGAAGTGGGGAAGGACAATCAGCAAAGGGCACAACTTGAGCAGAGACACGGATGTTTGGGAACTCAAGGTGTATCAAGAAGACCATGGAACCTTGAGAAGGAGAGACAGGAGGTGAGAGTGGGCCAACTTTATGGGAATAACAGGGACTTTTGAGCAGGCAAGCCTGAATTCTGAATCCTGGTTCTGCCATATACCACCTCAAGGCTTTCTGTTAAGTTATTGACCCTGTTTGGGTCCCTGAAAAAGGGCAATAATTTCACCTGTGCCACACAACCCATGTTTCCCAAGCCATCCCAAAGTGGGGGGAAAATGTGTGTCACCAAACTGTCCCAAACAATCTCTCGCTACTCTTTTCCCCTTGTATTCTGTGGAACCACAGACCAGTTCAGACTTATCGCCAACTAGTTCTGGAGAGCTCCATGAGAAATCAAGCCAGTGTTCAGAGTCCTCTCAGCTGCCCGGAGCTGCTCACCACATCGTCCTCTTCTACTTGTCTGCTTCTTCTGGAGCTGCTCTGTCAGTGCCAGTTTGAACTCTCCAAGTCTCACAGTTATTTCAGTAAAACAGCCCCTTTGACTTCTCTCAGTGCAGCCCCCTTGTTTCTGGGGCTTAGGCATGAGTCAGAGATAGGGAATAAAATTTCATGCTCAGAATCATTCTTTCCCCCATAAGCCTGGCCCATTGCCCTGGGCCCTCTCCTGGGTGCTTTCCCTCTCTCTTCCAGTGTTCTTACACCGTGTGTGTGTGTGTGTGTGTGTGCATGCGTGCGTGTGTGTACATGCACCATGAACCCATTTGGCAGTTTGGAAAAGCCTATAATTCCCTTCTCAGTGTCAAAGTCATAGATGCAGCTAATACTACTGTGGTTTGCTGCCCACAGTCTGGACGAAAAAAAAATGCTGTATTTCAGTTAAAGGTTGTGAAAATAAAGATACAATGTTTTCTTCAAATGTATGGATGTGCTGAATTCTAGCCATAACCATGTTGGGATATGTGGACCCCTGATGCCCTAGATGTCTCTTCTGTTGCGTAATAAACAACCTCAAAACTTAGTGGCTTAAAACAACATTTTATTACATCTCACAGATTTGTGCACAGGAATTCAGGCAGGGCTCAGCTGCATGATTCTGCTGTTCCACCTGCTATTAACTAGAATCACCTGGTGGCATGTGCATGATGGCTGGTTTGATCTGGAGGCCCTTTAAGGTTAGACTAGAATTGGTATAGTGTCACTTTCACTCTATTTGTCTAGAAGGCTGGCAGTATATGAATAATTAGAAAAGAGAAGAGGCCTGAGCCAATCATTTCTCCGTGCTCCTTCACCCCTTGTCATTTTCATCCTTGATAACTGACATCAGGGCTGTAGTCACTGTCATTCCAGAGATGTCCCAGATGACTTTCCCAGGAATTTACAGTCTATGATTGTAAAGATAGGGACAGAAGTATATAGAGTCCACACATGTATAAAGTTGAAGTGTATTGTACAGTGCAAAGCAGCAGCTGTTTGGTGGAATGGGATGGGTGAATCGTAAGCTTCAGCAAAGAGCTACTCTTTTGTGCTCTGGAGAGCTAGTCTCTACTGAGGCCTAGACAAGGAGGGAATTGGTGCCTTACCTGAGGGCGGTGAGGGAAAGATCTGGTAAGCTAAAGTGGGCTGGCCCCAAATGTCCTTGCTGTACTCTGAGTTGTAATTTCTTGTGTAATAGGATGTTAAATTTGATTTTTGGTGTTTTGGCAAAGTACCCAAGGGTTGAGACCATCTGTGCAGTATATGCTTAGATATTGTGACATCAGTATTTATGGAAAATAATTCTCAGCTCCTCACCCACATGGAGCGCACACAGCAGGGTGTGTGGGTCAGTTGAGAGGGCTTGGAGAGTCAATAAGTAGTCAGAGTCAGGGAAGGGAGGGCTGTGCTTCTCTCCTCTTCTCTGAGCCAGAGGGAGAGGGCTTCTGAGAATCATGTGAAAAAATCCCTGGCATTGAGGAGACTTAGTGAGTAGAGAACAACTCATGCCTGGAGAGTTTAAAGAGAGAGGCCGCCAGGAGGTGCCTTGATGAGAAGAGAGGAAGAAGGATGTGCTGGTGTGTGCAGTCCTCCCAGTGGCAATGGGGGTCTGGATGTGGTCCCAAGAAGGGGAAGACCTGAGTCATTTGGAAAGGGGTCCCAGAGATCCCTTGTGAGGCACAAGGTGACCCCAGCAGAGAGTGTCGGAATAGGATAGACAGCTGGAGGCAAGGCGATGGGAAGTCAGCTGTGGGAGGTGCCCATGTCAGGGAGTTACAGGAGGCCAATCCCAGCACTGGCAGATGGAGTGGGGAGGCAGTCCTCAGGGGAGAAAGAACCAGCATTTGGACATCTTCACCAATGAGGACATTCGGCTGGTACAGATGACCCTGGTGCCGTAAGACCTGCTTGCCTTCTCTACCACTCTCGTCTCTCCTTCCTGCTCCCTGGGCCCTTTGCCCTGGCCCAGAGAAGCCTACGGAAGCACAGTGCACGGGGGAGAAGGGCACGAATTAGCCCCCTGCCGCTGCCAAGCCTGAGCCAGTCCCAAGACAAGAGGGGGAAGAGCTTTTTAACTGGATGAGAGATTGGAGCTTGGCCCTTGGCCTGAATGGTACTTTAAAAATCACCCAAAACATGGGGCTTTTCTTTAATACCTAAGAGTGACCAGAGTAGATATAGGATCCATCTAAAATACCTAAGATTTCTAGGGAACACAGAGAGCATATTTGAAGGGGCAGCAATAGGAAACGAAAACTGCTTTCAGATGCAATGAAAAATGTAAAATGTAAAAATGCAAGCTGGTTACCTTTTTAAAGATATTCTTTTCTGCTGCACTGTGAGCTCTGAGGGCAGGATTCCATGATAGTGTGTTCTCCATGAGATTCCTAGCACCAAGTACAGTGTGCAGCTCATAGTAGGTAGGTGCTCAGCAAAATCGTGTTTCATTGCACTGAATTCATTTGAAGGGTTTGGACAAGAGCTGGGTGAATGCAGTGGCAAGTCTAGTGGTTTAGTGGGAGAGAAAGAAATCACCTTTTTCCATTTAGGACTCCAGTGAGGAATGTATGGTACAATGGCAAGAAGACCATACTGTATGCTCTGGGTTCTACTCCTGACTCTTCTGCCGTCAGGTTGGTTACCTTGGGAACCTCACTAGAACACTCTGGACTTTAATTTTCTGGTTTGGAAAACGAAGATGTCAGTGGGATTGGTAGGTGGATTCCAAACAAAGCTGCACATGAGAATCATTTTGTGTGCTCTATAAACATAGATTCCTGGATCCAGTCCTATCCCCATTCTGATTGGCAGGGCGTGGTGTATAGAATAGGGTCCCAGATTCTGTAGGGGTTCCCGGACAATTTTGACATACAAGTCAGGTTAGGAACCACTGGTTAAGATGACTATGAAGGTCTGCTTAAGCCTTTAAAGGGTCCTAATCACTTTCTTTGCCTGAAAAATGGGAATAATCTTAGTATATGCCTGTCTTGCCAATGGGTTTCAGTCCCGGGCAAGCTCGCTATGGGTTCAATGTGACCAAAGAAATTGACAGCAAAACGTTCTTGGGATGAAAGGGTTGTATCCAACTTTATTTCCAGGTGGCAGGCCAGTCACTAAAATCCTGTTCACTCAGAGCGAGTGCATGCAGCAAGCCCGTCTCTGCCTCTGGGCTCCTCTGTCTGCAGAGCCGTCCCACACAGCCGTCCTCTGAGCCTCTCTGCACAGCCGTCCCACACAGCCGTCCTCTGGGCCTCTGTCCTCGGGGCTGCCACCACTCCAGCCTCTGCTCTCCTGCAGCCATGCCACCGTGTGGTGCCCAGAGCACTGGGTGGAGCTCTTTATATAGAGTCAACAGCCATGTATTGCCCATAGGTGTACAGTGAGCTAGTCAACCAGGGCCAGGTGAGAATCCTGGCCACAGGAACTCCCATTTTATCCACACTCCACCCCTCCAGGATTCTCTCCTCTCAATCTATGTGCCCTCAGTCCTCTGCAATGGTCCCTGTGCAAGGAAGCTTGAACATTGCTCTCCAGCCTCTCCAGCAAAAAGTCTTGCAGACACACAGGCCGGACTCATGGCTCTGTCTCTGACCTCGGCCTCTTCAGTCCTAACGGCTGGAACTGCTGCTCTGGTTTCAGTTGTTGCCATAGCTCCAGTAAGATCCTATTTGGCTTCCCGTCTAATTTCCTTCCATCTATTCCTGCCCGTATTAAATCAACCCACATCTGGGTCCTCATACCCTTCATGGGGCCCCTTAAATTATTCTTGTGAGTCACCTCGCATTTTGTAATCGCTGCCTCAAGGTGGGCTGCACTGTCAGGGAAGACAGCTTTCCCATCTCTGATCCCGAAAGAACAATTCCATCCACCCCTAAGTCCCACGGCCACCAGCTCAGCCTGAGTATAGGGGCAGACCATACAGTGCTCCACGGCCTGGGGAGGGCGCTGCTCCTCTCCTTGGGGAACTTTCAGCTGCTGGGTCTTTATTTTCTTTACAACCACCGGGCAGGCTTTCAATACAGGAGGGGCCAGTGGCTCTGGCACCACCCCACCCCTTCATCCTTCCCCAGCTCCTGCATGTCTGGGGTGATGGCACACCTTTCTCTCCACTCCCCCAAGTGCCTCCTTTGCTACTGTGCCTTGCAACAATGCTAGCTCAGTCTTCAGCAGCTCTTACCTTCACCTCAATGCTTCGCAGCTGACGTTCTCATGCCGCCTTGCCTGTGCTTCCCTCAGGAGTTCATCTTTTTCCTTGATGGCCTCTTCCTCCTTCAGAACACCTGGCAGCGCTGCCATCTTGTTCTGTAAATAATTGTTTACCTCTCCAATGGCCCCTTGCTGCCATCTCCTTCTCATGCCATCTCCTCTTGCATCAGTGCCATTTCCCTCTTCAGGGAATCCACAGAAGTTTACAGCTCGCATTCTCATGCTGCCATTTCTTGGGTCTCTTCTGCAGACCTTTTTAATACTGTGAGAAGTAGCCAACCCACAGTCCCTGCTGCCTCATGGGCACTCTGCTTCTCAAAGGATCTATTTACTATACCAAGGGCCACCCCTAATGTGGATAAAATGAGAGATCCTGTGGCCAGGATTCTCACCTGTCCCTGGTTGACTAGCTCACTGTACACCTGTGGGCAATACATGGCTGTTGACTCTATATAAAGAGCTTCACCCAGTGCTCTGGGCACCACATGGTGGCACGGCTGCAAAGCTGCAGGAGAGCAGAGGCTGGAGTGGTGGGAGTGCCAAGGACAGAGGCCCAGAGAATGGCTGTGTGGGACAGCTGTGCAGGCAGAGAGGCCCAGAGGACAGCTATGCAGACAGAGGAGCCCAGAGGCAGAGACCGGCTTGCTGCATGCAGACTCACTCTGAGTGAACAGGATTTTAGTGACTGACCTGCCACCGTGGAAATAAAGTTGGGTATAACCCTTTCACCCCAAGAACGTTTTGCTGTCAATTTCTTTGGTCACATTGAATCCATAGTGAACTTGCCCGGGCTGAAACCCATTAGCAAGACACCTAATTATAAAAAACAGATATTTGCCAGTAGAGCAGAACTGTCAACTTTTAAATTGGTTTTAAACCCACAAATATAATGCCAGGCCTGATGGATAGAGGGCTTATTGCTGTTGTCCTGGTGAATGTTGATCTTGGTCACGCTCAGCTTCCTGGCTGGTTTTCATTGCATCCTGACTTGGCCAAAGTCAAACATTTTGTGCTGGGCCAGCAGTTGTGCAATCCACAGCAGATCCAGTGGTATTGTGTGTCTATTTTTAGATGCCGTGTCCTCTGGGCCATAGAGAATGGGGGTTCTGTGGTATTTCGCTGCTTCTCTCGGGCCTTCCTGTCAGGGAGCTGACCTCATTTTTCACTCATCATCAGTAATTGACTGCAGAGCCATCTCTGGACTTCTCCAGAACCATCTCAGTCTTTCCGCCCACATCCTCCCCTTACTGAGCTACAAGTACGCTGCCTGGCTTCTTGTACAGTAATTGATTCTGGCCTAAGGCACTGCTCCAATACATTCCTCTCTAGCTGCAAAGAATAGGCCAAAGGTCAGTATATGCAAAATCTCTGCAGGTCCCTGCTTTTGATGAGCTGTTGAGACAAGGATGATTAAAATGGAGAGAGTGGGCTTGGGCGGGCTTATTCCAAGGTTTGTCAAACCCAGGACAAGGCAAGTGGTAGAAAATGTGGCTTTCACTCCCTCTCTCTGTCCTCACCTACCCCTTTACTTATCAGTATTGTAGCACTTAGCAAATCACCCCGTTGGTTGCCTGTGAATTTGTCTGCATTTGCTAGTAAACAACTACAGCTCAGGTGCGTGGTGGGAGCTCAGACACCATCTGTTGAGTGAATTTTGAATGAGCCACACGAGGACTCGGTCTTGTCCACGGTTTATGCCCAGTTTCACACAGGCCTTGGAGAGGTAGGTGCTCTATCATTGTGAATGACTGAATTTCAGCATCTTTGGCTTTGGAGTCTGGCAGGTGTGGTTTCAAATGCTGGCTCCCCAGCTGAATGGCTAAAATTGATTAGTTTCCTTTTCTGAGTGTCACTTTTCTCATCTGCATGTTGGAGATAATAGTAGAGAGCTTATTTTGAGGGTTGGATTAGCTAATGTACCAGCTAGCGAAGAAATTAAGTACATACCCTCAGGGAATCAGTGGTGATTTTGGGAGAAAGTAAATTAGATAGTAAGGGCGGCAAAGACAAGGTGAAGACCCACGGAGGGTATAGGATTCATCCATTTTCTTCAATTAGTAACCATTATTGGCTGCCTAGTTCACCCTCTCTTTCTGGATCAGGGACTTAGCGGTCCAGCTGGGGGGCTACAGAAGGTTCTTGCCTGGCCCCAACATTCAGCCTAGGCCCCCCAAATCCACTGAGCCAGTCAGTCTCTGCTGGAAGTGGTTCTGGGACAGGAAGCAGGTCCCTGGGGTCAGTGGAATCCCAGGATTGGGGGGGCCGAGCACAAACCCAAATGCCCTGCATCCAGATCTGGAGGACAGGGACTTAGCGGTCCAGCTGGGGGGCTGCAGAAGGTTCTTGCCTGGCCCCAACATTCAGCCTAGGCCCCCCAAATCCACTGAGCCAGTCAGTCTCTGCTGGAAGTGGTTCTGGGACAGGAAGCAGGTCCCTGGGGTCAGTGGAATCCCAGGATTGGGGGGGCCGAGCACAAACCCAAATGCCCTGCTCAGATCTGGAGGACCAGGCCTGGTCACACCAAGGGGAATGGGCCCTCAGACTGTGACTTCTCCTAAATTCTTAGTGTCTATGATTGGTTCTATGCATTTAGTGTTTGAAGTATGTTATATAGAATATTTGGCTAATCAAAAATCTAGAGAGTACCATGAGATAACAGGGCTTCCCTTTTATTTTGTGTATTCTCAGGAGGGCTTTAGAAAGAGAGTAGGAAGGGGAGAGAAACATGTCGCTTGAGAAAGATTTTAAAAAATTCCTAATTCCCCAGGGAAACTCATGTCATAAAGGTTATACATGTTTCAAATCTATCAGTGTCTGACACCTTCTAGGTATTCAATAGCCTAGCTATTGCTTTTCCTTCTCCTGTGGGATTAAAAACTGGTAAAAAAAAAAAAAATCAGAATTAACAAAAGGGTCTCCAAGCCCCAAATCAAAATCTGAATCTCTAAATCCAGAAATGTTGCAGAATTGTAATTTCTCACATTTGTTTCCAAGGCTCTGTTCAATAGCTTTCTGTTCTCACTGGGTGCCTGGAAGTAACAACCTCAAATAATGATTCTGGAGAATTTTCTCTCTGGCTCTATCTTGCAGCTCTCTGTGTTGGGAAATGCACTGCATGAGTGCACAGAAGAGGATAGATGGAGGACTGTGAGCAACCTCTCCTCCCCTGCCAAAGTGGAACAGCTGGGGAGCAGCTGGGGTGCAGGGAAGAGCTCTAGTCCGGGAGCCAGGAGGCCTAGGACCTCGCCCTTGCTCTGCCACTGGTGACCTGTGTGACCGTGAGCAAGTTACTTAACTAAGCTGGGCCTCAGTTTCTCCAGCTGTCAAATGCAGTTGATCCAATTATTGCTCTGATCAGTCACTGATTTTCTTGTAAGAAAATGATACATCCCTACCCACTACCACATAGCTTTCAGGGCTTCCACTGAAGTTGGGCATGGCCATAGACTCACTTTGGCCAATGAAATGTGGGCATACATGACAGAATCACCACTGAGCAGAAGGTTTAAGAGCCATTCGGAGTTTCTTAGTTTACTTAACTGAAAAGTCGAGGATAGAAAAGTGTGAAGATTCCATCTCTTTTCATCCCTCAAATTTGCTTCCCCACATTTGATTTCATTCTCAGGCTTTATATGGCAGCAAGATGGCTACCTTAGCTGCTTTCTCTAGCCTTAAACCCTTCTAGATCCAATCTGGCCTGAAAGAGACACTCTTTTACCAATAGTGCTTACACAAACCCCACGAGAGGAGCTACTCCCCAGCCTGGAGCCTGGCATGGGGAGGACATTTGGAGTGGAGCCATGGAGCCAGAGGTCAACTGATGTCTTCACCTGATAAAATCCCCACCCTTCTTACAGAGCAACCTAGTGTTTCTGAACTGATGTTTCCCCAGCTTGACCCTTGGAGGAGGAGCTAGAGGCCGTTTTCTTCAGAGGCAGTTTCCACTTTGCCTGTATTCATTAAATCTTCCCTATGGAACCCAATGCTGACATTTCCTTCCTGACTGGGGGATTGGCTGGGGAAGGAAAGGTTTAATGAGATGCTAAAGACAGTCTCATTTTTCTGTATTTTCTTTGATACAAATACTTTATCATTTAGAACAAGGGCTTAGCGGGGGTCTCTCTCCCAATCTGGAGAAAAGGTGATCACCAACTGGCTGATTATAAGCTACCTGAGGACAGGGCCCAGCATTCTGTATCCCATTCCTAGTATACATTAGAGATTCAAGACTTTTTGAAGACAAGCTGGTATGAAAAAGCAATAGTTAATGAAGGTTACGATCTCAAGAATGAGAAACTGCAATACCTGATTCTTCTCTAACAAGCCTAAGGACTTCATTAAGGTGTTTTTATTCATCACACCAGTCTTGTCTCTTTATGCCCCCTCTTGCTCCCGCCCAATAACCTGTCCTAATTAAGTGGTTTTGTTTTATAACCTGGCACCAAGACATGACAGGAGCCACAGACCTCCCAATGAGCACCTGATCCTTATATTTTTTGAGTGAAAGGACTGCCGGACCCCATGGAGGGGCTGAGAATACATTTACTCAACAACCTAAGAGTGAAGAGAATACTGGCTTTCATTTATTTCTTTTTTACCACCCAAAGGTTGCAAAATAAAAATTACAAGGCTGTGCAGCTTGTTTACACTTTTATCACTGGGCCCTTTTACTCAGGCCTCAGGGCCTCCAGCCCAGTTGTGTAGCAATTTGGTTCAGATTTAACTTGGTGGCTCTTTCGAGATGCCACTTTTGTTCTAGGCAAGCTATTGATTTCCTCCCTTCTGGGGTCAGCTCTGGGCAGCCAGGACTTTGTGGGGTCCAGGTGGCTGAGCCCAGCAGGTCAGGAGGACCCCTCTCTCCCAACAGCTTCAGAAGTCCTGAGGCTTGGGGAAGGGCAGGGTGCCAGGTGTCCGTGAATGGAGTGGCGACCCTGTTCAATCTCTTGGGTGACCCTGCTGCTGCCCTTGACCTCCCATGGCTCAGCTGGTCACTGTGAGCCCCCAGTCTAGCTGTGGGAGGTCAGTTTTTCTATCCTCAGGCAGGGCAGCTTTTATTTGAGCTCCTTGGAGAGTCCTCTTGGAGGGTTTCAGACTCTGAGGCTGATAAGGCGGGGGGTGGGGTAGGGAGCAGAGAGGAGGAGGGAGAGGGGAGGAGGGAAAGAGCCTTGCGAATGAGAGGTCAGCTCATTCAGAAACCAGGGCATCTGGGGATTTGTAATGTCTTGGACAGCACTTTGGCTAATGCCGATAATGAGAACTAACATTTTTCAAGCTCTGGAATGTGCTGGGCATTGCTCTAATCACTTTACCCTTAAAAGTAGTTTCTAGGATTTAACCCATCTGACAGATGTAGGAACTGAGAAACAGAAAGGTTAAGTAACTTGTCCAGGGTCACACAGTAAGTGGTGGAGCCAGGATTCCAACCCAAGCAACTGAACTTTAGAACCTAAGTCTCTATGAAATAAACCCAGATTATCTATTCGCCCAAGTGCTCACTGGGCACACCAGCGATTAGCTATCCAGGATACCCTATTTGTTTCATAGCTGCCAGATCAGAAGTCTGGACAGGAGGAGTCTTGAAGATTTGCTCAAGGAAATGTGACCAGAAATGGAGCTGAGGAAGAACCTGGCTCCTGACTTCTCCTTTACTCACATGTTAGAGAAGAACTAGGCCTCTCCTATGCTAAAACAACCAATATTCCACCTCTGCCATGACTTAATAAACTCCAGGGAAGTCTCTCCAGAAGCATGTCCTATGAGATGCTCTGTGAAAGAAGGGTCCAGAGGTGGGTGAAGTCTGGACAGTGTTGTGTAGAGATTCACAGTGGATATTTGCTTATTAAGGCGAACGTTCTACACCAGCTTGGTCATGGAGTTTGGAAGATGCTGGATTTAGTGGAACTTAAAAAGAGAGAGAGGACTAGCTGCAGCTCAGGTTGGGAAGAAGCGGAGAGACATCAGATGAAATTGGGAGGGCATATGGTATGGGGGAAAGGCCATGGTCTTCAGAGATGGGCAGACGCGGGTATGGAGTCTGCCCATCCTGCCTCTGTGATGTCGGGCTGCTCCTAGACACTGTCACCTCACGTGGACAGCAGTAGCTGTCATGTCTGTGTGAGCAGAGATGAAGTCATTGAAACACTTAACACATAGGAGTCAACTTGGCCAGTGAACGCTATTAATACTCTTAAAATAATAAACACCAGTTCCAAAATGTATTTTTAAAAAAGTTAGTTCTTTGGGAATTAATAGGTATCACTGGACAAATGTTTCTGTGGCCAAATAAGTTTAGGAAAATGTTCAGTTAAACAAGGGACACAGATTTCTTCTGCAAGACTGCTTAGTACCTTTAGTTGGTTTCTTATCCAACTCCATCTCTGGTCACATTTCTTAGGATTACTAATTCTCATTTTTTTAAGGGAAATTTAATTTTTCTATTTATTTTTGATGACTGTTTCCACTTTGTGTCCTCTAAGTCTTGAAGTACCCGGAATCTTTTGTAGTACTTTGAAAGTTACCCACCAAGGTACCCTGAGCTAAAGGGGTGATTGATATGTGCGTTGTGCAAATGTCAGGGGAGATATACCAGCATTTACTGAGTGCTTCCTATGTGCTGGTTACTTTGCATGACATAATCTTACTATTTCTCACCAAAGTCATGTGTAATTTTATTTATCCCCATTTTATAGACTAGGAAGAGGAGGCTCAAAGAGCTCAGATATTCAAGGCTATCTAGGTAATTTACAGCCATACTGGGCTTAAAACCCCAAAAGTTTGGCTGATTCTAAAGTTGGGCTCCTGGAGTGGCAGGTAGAACATGGACTTTAGGGAGGTTGGGAAATGAAAAGTAACCAAACAGAGAAACGAGAAGCTCCTGGAGCAATGAAATGTAAACAGAGGAGCCCCAAGGGAGAAAGGTGAGTTAGCGGGGACACATGATTTCCTCTGGCTGGAGTGCTGGGGCTGGGACATAACTGAATAAATGAAGGACAGGCTCAGGTTTTCTAAGCGTTGATAAGCCCAGGCTTCTTCTAGATTGGGAGATGGAAAATGGGGGGAACTGAAAAAATTGCCTATGTCAGCCTCTTTTGGCTTGAGCCCTGGACCGTATATGTGTTAAATTTGAATCAATTCTGATTTTCCTGCCCTGTTCTAGTCTTTTTTTTTTTCTGCTTTTTTCCTAATTTCTGAAACATAACTTTGGAGCCAGTTTCTGAGGAGGTCTTTTTCATTTTACATGGGGTTGTTTTAATAATTTAGTATTACTTATTGTCATTTGCAATAATCCCTTGAATATTGGAAATAAAATCTTTAGGGGGCCAAATTCTCCCATCGTGGGATGAATGATTCTTTTTCTTAGAACAATGAAATGGAACTTGGGAGAGGGAATATGGGAAGTGGGTTTGAAGCCAGAGGGTTCAAGATCTAATCCTAGCAGAGCTAAAACAGAGTTAGGACTAGATGCACTGCTTGGCTGTGGGATCTTGAGCAAGTCTCTTTACTTCTCTGGGTGCCAATTTCCTAATTTGTTAAAGAGAGGGTTGAACCAGGTCATCTCTAAGATTTCTTCCAACTTTAATATTCTATAACTATGATCTCATTGTGTGTGCATGGGATAAATATACAGTAAAAACTCAGAAATGCTGGTAAGATCAGGCTTCGGTGTGAGTCTGAGGACTGTTGGGGGTGAGGTCTGTGGAAAGGCAAGGTCTTCATGACATCAACCTCAGAGGATTAGAGGTGTTCCCCCCAACTCTGGGTCCTACACCATTCCTTTCAGACTATGTGATATAGTGGTTACAAGAAGGTTTGAGTCTCGGCCTGGCCAATTTGCTAGCTGAGTGACCTGGCCAAATGACATCATCATACTTTACAAAAGTATCCCAGAGTTTGTGACACAGAGTTAGGTTTGGGAATCCCAGGTACTAACCAACTCTCAGCTGTTTTCCACCTCTAAAACAGTTTCAAGTAAGTTATTTTCTTAACCTATGATACTGAACTAATAAAACTTACAGACTCATGATGAAAGCAAAGTGACTTAATGTGAATAGTGCCCTGTACACAGTAAATGCTCAATAAGAAAACAGAAGCATGACGTAGGTGCTCAATTAATGCCTGTCTACTTACTCTGCACGTATGACTATAGCTCCCCATTTCTGCCTAACACCGGGCCATTTCCACATCCCTCCCCCGCCCCAAATACCCCACTCTTCTCCCTCACAAATGTTCCTGTTGTCTGCTCTGCTTTCTTCTGTGAGCCTTGGTCCCAAGACAGCTGTCCTTTTCCTGGCACCTGCCTGTTGGGCTGGCCCTTGGGCGGGCCAGTGTTGCAGTTTTCCCAGCATGCTCCAGTTCCCTGTCCTCATTGTATGAGATTGGACTTGCAACATCAGGCTTTCTTTTAAACCAAACAAAGTGTTTCTTCTTTATTATAAAAGTGATCTATTCTTACAACTGAAAATCTGGAAAGTAGGGAAAGATGCAAACATTAAATCATCATTAGTCTAAACTAAGAGCAAAATATAGTGACTGTAAGCCCTTAAGTCATATTTTCTTGTGTACTTGTCTACATGAATTGTTTTTGAACATAATTGAGATCATATAATACATACAATTGTGTATCCTGATTTTTCCTATAACTTTATAAAGGCACTTAAAATATCACAAACTCTTCTTAAGCACACCTAGTAAAGGGCATCTAATACTCTATCAAGATGGGTAGCTCCTAATTTCCTTAACTATTTTCTTTTTGTTCAGCTGAAAGATGTTTGTTGAGGGCCCAGGCCGGGCTGGGCACTGTGTGAACTGTTGGACACTTAGGTTGTGTCCATTTTTCTGATAATATACATAGTCCTGGGGTGAACATTTTGTACATAATAAAGTTTTCCCCAAGTTTGAGATTATCTTCTTAGGCTAGGTTCCCAGAAGTTGGAGGCAGTTGACAATGAATAATGGAAAAATCATAGGTCCCTAAGTCAGAGAACTAGGGCCTGTATCCCAGTCCCACAGTTCAGTAGTTGCATGACCCTGGTCAAGTCATATACCTTCTTAGAGCTTTGGTTTCTCATCTCTAAAACATGAATTAGAGAAACTTCCTCTCAAGATTATTTTAAGGATTCAGTGATAATGGCTGGAATGAGGTCTGGTATGCGTATTGAACAACCACAAAATATAGAGTTTGAGCATATGAACATTTCAAGCATCTTTTAGGCTTTTTATCAATAGTAGGTCAAGGTGTCTCCTGATTACCTTTCTCAGACGTCACTCTGGGCCTGGGAATGTCTTAACCAGCCTCTTCTCTCTCTGTAGTTACCATGGAACTTCTCTCTGAGGCCCTATGGAAGAAATAAAAGAACCAAAACATCCGCCCCCCTAAACTGTCTCCCCCGCTCGCTTCCCTTGGTGCCCAATGTCTTCACCATTAGGGGATTTCTGTGGCCTAGAGAAGAGCTCTGGCTGGAAGCCTGGAGGCAAGAGCTCTGGACTTATGATCAGAGGGTAGTTTGAAATCTGTCTCTGCCCTGGAAGATCCTGGAATGGAACCTCTCTGAATCGAGTGTCCGATGCCTGGAGGGGTCAGTGCTCCTTTCCCTGCAAAGCCGAGTGGAGCCAAAGGGGTGTGGGCAGGCCCCCGGCCCATGTGGCGTCAGATGAATCTGAGACAGGTTTGGCTGCAGGATTCCTTCACCTCCTGCTCTTCTCCACTCAGGTCCAGCTGACGTTTGCCCTGTGGACTCTTCCCCAGTATCATCAGATCTGATTTTTTGAAAGATAAGCCCAAACCTCTGGATTTAAAAACAAAATAATCTCCCAAGTTTTAAATGTGCGCAAACTTCCTTTTCCTTCCAGGCTTCTTCCAGCTAGCCCCTCCTTGGCCCGCCAGCCTCCCTGTTGCCTCCCATGCCCTCTGCTTCTCTTCATCATCGCACCTCACCTCACATAACCTCCCATGGGCTGCCTACCTGTCTGCCTCTCACCTTTGTCCCTGGGTTACTTGGGTGTAGCCACCTGGTCCGACTCATTCGCTTTCTTTGGGCCTTGCACAGGGCTGGGTAGTAGAGGTGCTCAATCAACTTCTAGAATGAAACAATGACTGATAAAGAGCCAAAGCGGGAGGCTGTTGTGTTATGAGGCGGCCCTTGCAAATTCAAGGACCAGGCTGGTAGGAACAGCAACAAACATTTTTGAAGCTGGCTGTGCTCGAGACAATAGGGGCCAGTCTCCTTGTAATGTGAACAATCCAGTTTCTGCCCTATTATGTGTGTTAAGCTGCCCGAGAAAACACACCCTGGAGCTGCTACTCGGCCATTCTCACGTATTCCTAAATGAAAATGGATTATCCATCCCACTCTAAAAATAGCTACGCCCATGTGTAAAGGTGAGAAAAAGAAACAGGATATAAATGATGTCACTTGTTAGGGTAGCTAGGATACTGGTGATGTTCTTTGTATTAAAAACTTTGTTATTGGTAAGATGAATCATTTATTTAGTTTGGAAATAATTGCGATCATGAAAAATGCAGAATGGTACAAAGGATATCATAACAAATATCCATGAATCCACCACTGAGAATACTGCTAACATTTTCTTATTTGCTTCAAATATTTTTATATGAATGAAATTATTAACATGACAGATAAAGTTGAGCTTCTCTTTTCCCTTCTTCCTGTCACCCTTCCCCGCTCTCCTTCTCCCCACCTTACCCACCTTAGGCCACAGGTCCCAGGACGATGCATTCAGTGGGTTTTCTTCCCATCTCCCATTTAGACTTGGCAATGTTGTTATGAACAATAAAAATGAGAAACAAAGTAATTTCGCTTCTGTATAGTCAATCTTTCTTCTGTTAGATACCAAGATGGGAGGCCTAAAGTCTCAGTGTTGGGGACTAGACTACTCCGATAGGTATCAGTAGGAAGAGCCTGGTGCTTAGATGTATGAGGCAGCTTACAGGGAGGACAGTGTTGGATGGTCGGGGGGATTATGCATGCCAGGCACAAACAGAAGTGATGATCTGTTTATAGTTTACAGCATGGGTGGGTGCTTTAAATACCTAACCTCCTTTAATCTTTCCAGATTACATTTTCCCACGGGGTAAGTATTTCATCACCATTTTATAGATGAGGTAACTGAGGTTTAGAAAGGTGACAAGATATCCCAGGCTACTCGGCTAACAACAAGCACAGCAAAATTCTAACCCAGGTCTGTTCTACCTCCGCAGCCATGCGGATGAGAGGCAGCTGAGTGCAAGGGGCTTCTGGTCTGCTCGCCAAGGTTCCTGTTCTCATTAAACAGGACTACTATTTGGTGCTGTTTTCTTTCACTCACTCCTAATTTTTCTGAAAATTCCTCTCCTTAGGGCAACAGTTTCCATCACAAAAGGTGATTTGTTTTGGAAAAGTTTGAGTAAAAACAGCTCTTTATTTCTTGCTTTCCAGAAAATGGAAAAACACATGCTATTCAGTTGTGTTTTTAATAGCTACTTTAAGAAACAACACACAGACCCTCATATAGATTATTTCTTCTTTGTTAATCACCCAAATGCCATCCACAGTGTTTCCAAAGAACACTGTGAGTTAAGAAGGAATGTGAGTTAAGAAATTAAGAAATTGAGTAATTTCTTAAACATTTATTTTCTTTATGAAATATGTATCCTCTGCTTTAGAAAAATAAATGTGTTAACTATTTCTCCACTGGGAGTTCTTTAATATTTTCCAAGGACCAGCAGACTTCCAGGTACCTTGGGAGCCAGTCAAGTAGTCGTGGTCCCTATTTATGGGATTTTCAACTTAATAATCTCCTAGATAGGCAAAGATACAGAGGAATATGAATTTCAAATACAAGGAATATGAGTGAATAATGGCAAGTATTTGTATAGTGCTGTACAGCTTAAAAAGTGCATTCACATGTAGTATTTTATTCTTAACTCCAGGGGAGAGAAGGGGAGTTTGTTATTCTGATTTTATGGCATAGGCAAGTGGGATGCTCCCTGATTGATTGACTGCATTAGGTCACGTGGCTGGCAAATGGCAGAGATACCCTCTACCCAAGGTCTTCTGACTCCTGAATCGATGCTCCTTCCACAGGGAGACAAATCGACTGGGCTTTGGGTCCTGACTCTGATGCTTACCAGATGTGCATGTTTGACAAGGGCTTATACTGTCTAAGCCTCACATCTTCATCTGCAGGAGGAAGAATGAGGATGCCCCTAATCAGAGGGGAGGAGGAGAACCAGGGAGCTGAAGAGGAACCTGACAAACACGGATGTCTTAGCTCAGGCTCACCAAGCAGCTTCAGCACACGGGGGCTCCAAGGGGGGCGGGGTCCTGGTGTGTCTCATGAAAAGCAGGTATGTGCTCTCTCTCTCCTTACTTTTCCCCAGTTCCCCCCATCCCTACCTATAGCTTCTCACTCTGACTGTCCATTCTCTTCTTTCCCTGCTTCTCTGGGCACAGGACACATAGTGGCCATCTCAGCAATTCCCTGTCATTTTGGTTCAAGCATCAACAGAGAACAAACAGAATTTCTGAGAACCCGTTAGAAACTTTAGGAAGACAAAAATCCATTTGGTCCAGCTTGAGTCAGGGTTCTTGGGGAAGGGCCGTGGGGGCATGGGGCAAGAGGCCAACAAGCATTTCACAAGCCCTCAAGTGCCAGGCAGGGTGCTTACTGCATGAGCTGATCAGAGTTTTAAACTATTGTTAATCAACTGTGAGTCAGACACTGAGTCTTGCACATTGATTTCATTTCATTCTCACAGCAACATTTGGGGGTGGCATTATTAGCCCCATTTTTTTTTTACAAAGAGAAAGCTGTAGCTCAGAGAGATTATTGGTCCAGGGCACAAAGGTAACAAGAGCAGAGTCAAGATTCGAACTGAGGTCTATCTGACTCCAGAGTGGACAATGTAACCACCAGGCAGTGTAGCCGGTAAGACAGGTATTACACTAAGACATGAATAACGGAGTGAGTGACTCCCTCACCATTATTTGAAAGATGTGTGAGAACAGGAGAAGGTAGTGTTTCCTTCTCAAGCTTTTGTATGATCCAGTTTGCATTAAGGTCAGTCCTGGGTCCGAGTTTAAGGCATTTTTGAGCCTGTTGGTACTTCATCTGTAGGCTCTGTGACTCCCTCTTTCTTCAGTCCCAACTCAAGGGAAGAGACTCCCTGTCCGCACCCAGAGACACCCTGCCCTCCAGCCTGCACTGAGTTCCAACCTGTGCCTCTGCACCCCTCTGCGTAGGATAGCTGACAAAATAGAATCGTATCCAAACAGAACCGTGCCTTTTTTCAGACCCTTATATGAAGGAAAGTCTTGGAGGGTGAGGGGAGACATCTGTTCACTGACCACAGGGTACTCTAAGAAAGCCTTGGAGGTCATGGTTTCAGCTCCTGGGCCATCCTCAGGCCCCTTTATGGGACTTTGCTTGGGGTAGTGGGGGCTCCCTGGTTGAAGTGGTAATAAAACCCTGGAGAAAATTTTTGTCTTGCAGTAGCTAATAAGAGAAGAATTCCCTTTGGGGAGAGAGTTGGTTTATTTGGGAGAACATTGAGGAGACTGACTGGGGGGAGACTCCTGGGAGCTCATCCCCACAGTATTGGAAACTCTCCACTGTCATGGGCGGCCCCCTTTTCTGAAATAGGTACGACTTTGTAATCTTTTAAAATGAGCAAGAAAGAAGAAGCTTCTAGACACTAGGATAAGCAGCAACCACCAGGGAATGTATTTTCTGTTCCTCAGGGCCTAGCGCCTGTGTCACCTCCTCCAGGAGCCCTGCCCAGCTCTCAGGCAGAGTGAAACTGAATTTATTCTCTGTTCCCACTGTCCCTTATCCTTTCCCTTCCTATAGATCTCCTGGTAAGTGAAATGTTTATTTTTATGTCTGATGCCCTAAACTCACTTGAGCTCCTTGAAGTGTTAACCTCACTTTACTCGTGGTTGCATTCTTTAATAATGGAGGTTCTGAGCCATGGGCATATGGCTGTCCAGAAGAGTCATTTTCCAGCCTTCCTTCCAGCTGATGCTGCCATGTGATCAAGCTGGGATCAATGGGCTATGACTGGAAGTGAGGGAGGCAGTCTGTCTGATTTCTCCTTTCTCGGTCTCCTTTGCTCCGGCTGGAATGCAGACATGGCAGTGAACTATTCTAGACCATGTGGGTGAAGGCAGCATCTCTCTATTCGTTTTCTGGGGCTGCTGGAACAAGTACCACAAGTTTAGTGGCTTAAGCAACAGAAATGTATTGTCTCGCAGTTCTGGAAGCTGGAACTCCAAGATCAAGGTGTCGGCAGAGTTAGTTCTTCCTGAGGGCAGTGAGGGAGATTCAGTTCCAGGCCTCTCCCCTAGCTCCTAGTGGTCTGCTCTGATCTTTGGTGTTTCTTGGCCTGTAGAAGCGTCACCTCAATCTTTGCCTTCATGGTGTTCTCCCTGTGTGCATTTCCATGTCCAAATTTTCCCTTTTTATAAGGACACCAATCATAATGACTAAGGATCCCCCATACTCCAGTATGACCTCATCTAAGCTTACCTAATTACCTCAGCAATGACCCTATTTCCAAATAAGGTTGCATTCTTAGGTACTGGGGTTGAAATTTTGACATGCAAATTTTGGGGGTAGAGGAGTAGAGCTCACACTCAGTATAACAACCGTAACAACCTCACAGTGGATGCTGGGCTGAATCGCTCAGACTGACCTTCCAGGACCAGAGAACTTACTTCCACAGCTGCCAGGTATCAGCTCTTGTTGAGAACTGCTTTCAGCTGGAGAGTCTTCTGGTCCAAGGTCACATCCCTTCCCCGTGTGGGGATGGAGGCAGCCAGTATCCAGTGTCGTGTGTGTGTGTGTGTGTGTGTGTGTGTGTATAAAGGTCCAGGCCCTCACGTCACTCAGACAACACTGACAGGTCATTGCAACTTCAGGGTTCCCCAGGGTGTTGGCGGAGGCCTTGGTCGTGACTACATCTCAGTCCATTGGGTTTCGGCCTTGGACAAGTTTACTATGGATTCAATGAGACCAAAGAAATGACAATGGAACGTTCTTGGGGTGAAAGCGTTTATATCCAACTTTTTTCCCACGGTGGCAGGTCAATCACTGGAATCCTATGCACTCAGAGCGAGTCTGCATGCAGCAACTGACCTCTGCCTCTGGGCCTCTCTACCCCCGCTGCTGTCTCAGTTTCTGTCCTTGGCGCTGCCACCACTCTAGTCTCGTCTCTGCTCTCTTGCAGCCGTGCCACCGTGTCACCCAGAGCACTGGGTGGAGCTCTTCATATAGAGTCAATAATGACATATTGCCCACACGAGTGCAGTGAGCTAGCCAACCAGGGCCAGGGGAGAATCAGGAACCTTCCCTTTATCCTCAATACCTTTTCCACAGGTGTGGAATCCGCATCATATCCTCCATCCTGGGTCTGCTTCCTGGGGCGCCCAAACTGCGGTGCACCCCAAAGAACCCAAAACAGAGAGAGTCCTGTGTCCCCAGCCCTAAGGAGCCGCCCTGTCAGCCCTGTACTGTTTCCACCTGGACTGTGATATGACAAAGAAAAAAAAAACTCTCCTTGATTCAAGCTGTTACTAGCTGGGGTCCCTGTCACCGCAGCAGAAGCCTGTCCTAAGCACTTGCTGAGGCTGCAGAGGCGTGATTTGCCCTGAATGGGTGACCGCACACCATGAGCTCTGGTGGTCCTTCCGGCCTGCTGTTCCAGGATTCCCGGATTCTGTGAACACGCAGAGTGTGTAGTGGTCCCCAAATCACATCACTAGGGAAACTAAAAAAAATACTTATTTGGGGTTACATCCAAGACCTCTATCACCACTGTGGTGGGGCCCAGATGGCTGCGAGGCAGCCAGCTGGGCAGCCGTCTGCAGATGGCATTTGGGACGCACTGATGTGGGAGAAACTCATTGAACTTTGCTTAGGGGACTTAGTTCCAGCTCTGAATGCCTCTTCCCACCTCTGTTATTTTCTGGGCTTCAATTTCCTTATCTGTAACACAAGACTAGATTATTTGGAAGTCTTTTACTCTGCCTACTTCAGAATGTTGCACAAGGTCAAATGGAGCCCAGATGAAGGGCTTTGAGAGGTCAGTAGTGCTGTCTGAATACAGAAGGTGCCGTGATCATGATTGGTACTGACATTAAAAGGCTGTTTTGGTCACAGGTTGTGTGAACCGATGCTTAACAGATGGTGTTCCCATAGCGTTCCCAGGGGCCTTGTTACTGGGGGATTTTCCAGTGAATGCAGTTCTCTTTCAAAGTTTTGTTTTGAAACCAGAAGGCTGGTGAGGAGCCTTGGTTAATCCTGGATGCGGGCTGAGCCATGCAGCCAGCTGAACATGGGGCTGGCCTTTTATGTAGGCCTGGCCCTTTGGTTGACCTGGGAAGAGAGGCTCTTTCCGTCCCCAAGACAGCTGGCCACGGCTGACCAAATGTGAGCTGCAGGCTTACTGAGTTCCCAGAAGTGCTTGGCTTGAGTAGAGCCAGACTGTCTGCCTTTGCCTTGATATGCATTCTTTGGGGTTGGGCGGTGGGTGCGGGGTGGGGGGTGTCTGTGCCGGTGTACCTAGGCACACACAGGGAGAAGGGGAGGGGCAGGGAGAGGGAGAGAGAGGGAAATCACAGCACGCTGGAGCTGGAGGGGACCTTAGAGCCACCTAACTCAATCTTCATACTGTCAGTCATAACGCAAGGCTCAGGGAGGTTTAGTGTTTTGCCTAATGCCACACAGCAAGTTAAGAGACTGCTAGGTACAGAACATAGGACTTTTGAATTTCCAGACCCCAGGCTGTTTACCACCCACAGTGGCTGCTGGCTGTAGCCACCTCAGAGGCATCACAGAGCTGAGGAGTAGAGCTGAAGGGCTGGATCATTTGCTTGAATCCAACTTCACATCTCAATAATTGGGTTCTGCCTCTGGCACTGCTGTATGCTTGTTAAATTAGCTTCTCCTCAGAAGCAGCCAGGGGCTGTGATTCGCTGACCCTGGCTGACCCTACTTTGAAATGCTGTAGAAAGCTGATTATGGTCTGGTGGGAGGGCAGCCAGACACCCCCTGCTTCTCAACAGATTGCCCCAAATTGAATTCAGCCCTAGTCTGCCTGAAATTTCTCTATTAAAGGCCCTCTTTAGGGTTGCCTCTCCAGGATTTCTCTACTTAAAACCTAAGTACCCCTGGAAGCGCAGCACCTTTCCATCTGACCTGTTGTTGTGTTCTCAGAGTGTCTGGGACCTCCCGGCCGGTCCCAAGAGGGAACTGAAAGGGGCACATGAGGAGGTGGGGGTTGGGTGGCAGGGAGAATAGGGAAGTGAGGGCCTGGCTGGTGGGAGAGACCTTTTCCTCACTGCACAACTCCTGGGGGGCCTGTGGGGCCTGTGGGGTCTGTGGGCCCAGCGCCTGCCTGGCTGAGGGGCATTTGCCCTTCTTGCTTGGTGATATTGACCTGATGCCTAACTTCATCTAGGCTCCCTGGGAGGTCCAGGGTCCCCTTAGAATTGGGCTCTCTATGGCTCCTCCCAGTGACGGGGAGCAGGTGACAGAGAGCCTTTACACCTGAGCACTGCGGGGGCCAGGGGTCAGGCAGGGGGCCAGCCGACACTTCTGGCCATCTGGGGCTTGGAAGGGCCCTTAAGGGAGCCAAGGCCCTCCGTGGCCTCAAGGTAGCTTGGTGAGAAAGCAGGGGTGAGCTCAGAGCTCTGCTGGCCATGGAGGAGCATTAGGAGGGGTTGTTGCAAAGGCAGGGAGGCCTCCGTCTTCCTAGTGACTTTAGAGGAAATGAGAAGAACACCTGACTCCGAAATATATTCACCCCCACACCGCCCCTGTCCACGCATGGGCTCTGTCTTCTCACCACTGGATCAGCATTTCTTTGAAAAAAGAAAGAGCATGTAAAAAAATTTAAAGTCATGAATACCATTGAAAATTAGAAATGCATAAAGAAAAAACAAAAACAATCACCAATGATCACATTGCCCAGAGAAAACCACTGTGAGCATTTTGACTTGTCTTCCCACATTTGGTGTGTGTGTAGGTGTATGTGTGTGCACATATATGTGTGTGCACAAATGCGTATGTATGTGTGTACACATTTGTTTATATATGCAGCACACACGTGTGTGTATGCATGTGCACATGTGTGTGTGTGTGTGTGCATGTGTGTGTAGGGTCCAACAAAAACAGCTTTCTTCCCCATTTGTCTGAATCTCTTACAAGTGTCTGAAAAACTGGCAGGGAAGATCTAACTGAAGAAAGAGAGCATTACAGAAGTGTGAAAGGAGTTAAGGAACAGACACGCAATTGTGTGGTACTCTAAGGCTAGCAACAGCCAGAAGGGCTCACCTCCCTTACATTGTACAGATGCCAAGAAAGCAGACGGATTTAACCTGGAGAAGCTATGGCCATAGAGGGGGTTACAGGGCAGGGTCCACGGCAATGGAAGGCTGCAGAAACTGCCAGCGATAGGGCCCTTCAAGCCCTCTGACCCTTGCTGGTGCCTCCCATTGGCCTCATCAGCTGAAAGCCAGAGGTCAAGCGGGACTTGATGATGTAGCCTGCAGGGGCCAGCCTCCCCCGGCCAGAGAAAGAATAGAACGGGTCAGTGTTGGGTGGGAGTGCAAAAAAATAGACAACAGGAACTTCCTTCCCTGGGGAGGAATGAGTGAGTGGCTGGAGAGGCTGATTTTGATGGTAGAGCTACTCCACAAGTAGGTAAAAGTAGGTCAAAGTAGGTATGGTGTAAAAGTCTTGCCGCCTGTCCCCCTCCCCTCCCCTAACTGTCTGTCCATGTATCTATCTACAATTTTATCCATCTCTAAATTCTTCTAGGAGAAAATTGTAGGCAGTATAGAAGTAATAGCTAATAGCTAAGGGCAGGCTTTGGAGCCAGACCACATGAGTTGGAGTGCTGGCCGGATTGCCTAACAGTTGCGGGAGTTTGAGCTGGTCATTCTGCCTTTCAAGGCTTTTCTTAGTGGGACCATTTTGTGGGTAGGGAGGATCAGATGAGTGAGTACATGTAAGGTTATTAGAACAGTGCCTGGCACATAGCAGGTGCTCAGTTTGTATGCAAACTATTCACTGACTTAAGAACTCATGAGTAGTTGGGTAACACTTCCTCCTGCAAAAAAAAAAGAAAAAAGAAAAAAAAGCCAGTCACTGGGTAATAGGGTGAGGCTTGTCCCCCTCTTCTCTGGTTGGCTCACCCCAGGTTAGATTCTGCTTTCCCAGTCAGGGCCCCAGTGGCGACCATTGAGAGGGTCTTTCTGGCTACTTCTTTTCTAGTTCATGACTTTGACAATTAAAATCCTCTCTCGGAGGAAGCTATTCTCTCTGAGGTGCTAAAGCATTTGTCAGATCTTAGCAGGAAGGGAGGAGATGTTTAGTGGCTCAGACCCAGAAAGGAGAGAAAGGAGAAGGGAAGGAAGTCAGAGGAGGAGCAAAGTGTGGTAAAGGCACAAAGGGAATGTGTGAGTCACAAAGACCAGCTCTCCGGGGGCCAGAGGTGCACTAGGTTTCCGCCCACCTGGCTGCCTTCCCACAGGTCTCCCCTGCTCGAAATCCAGCAAGGCTCAGTGGGGTCAGCCAGGCCTGCCTCAGATCCCTCTCTGCCATTTAGGTTGCAAGTCACGAAAAGAACCTCAGTTTCCTCACCTCTAAAAACCCCTCATACATTTGCAGGGCATTAAATGCAATTGTAGTAAAGCATCTGCTAGAGAGCCTGGCACAAAACATGAAAGCAGCATATAGTCACAAAAAGTAAAACCAGGGGACCTGAACAGACATTCCACCAAAGACATGCAAATGGCCAACAAGCACATGAGAAGACGCTCAACATGAGTGATCATTAGTAAAGTGCAAATCAAAACCACAATGAGCTATCATCTCACACCCATTAGGATGGGTATCATTTAAAAAACAGAAAATAATAAGTGTTGGTGAGGATGTGGAGAACACGGAACCCTTGTGCATCGCTGGTGGGAATGTAAAATGATGCAGTCACCGTGGAAAACCAGATGGCGGTCCCTCAAAAAATTAAACAGAATTGCCGCATGATCCAGCAATTCGATTTCCGGGTATATACCCAAGAGAAATGAAAGCAGGAGCACAAAGAGATATCTGCACAGTCATGCTCATAGTAGCAGTATTCAGAGGAGCCAAAGGTGGAAGCAACCACATGTCCATTAATGGATGAATGGATAAACAAAATGCGGTCTGTACATACAATGGAATACTATTCAGTCTTAAAAGAAGGAATGAAATTCTGACAAAAGCCTTAACACAGATGAACCTTGAAGATGTTATGCTAAGTGAAATAATGCAGACACAGAAGGACACGTTGTTCCAGTCCTCTTCTATGTGGTACCGAGAGGACTCAAATTCACAGAAACAGGAAGCAGAATGGTGGGTGCCAGGGGCGGAGGTGGGCAGGGAATGGGGAGTTCGTGTTCTATGGATACAGAGTTTCAGGTGGGGGAGATAAAAACATTCTGGAGACGGATGGTGGCGATAGTTGCTCAACAGTGTGAGTGATTACATTAAGTTCACTTAATGTGGTGAACTCTACACTTGAAAATGACCTAGATTGTAAATCTTATGTTATGTATATAGAGCCACAAAGAATGAACAAAACAAAGCCAAGGAAGTTATAATAACAATATTATTATTAACAGCAACTACTATTATCTTTCTGAAAGTGGGTCCTGTTTATTAACACTCTCATCTTCCCCAGCCCAGCACAATGCCAGGCTCCCAAAACACGAAAGCTTCAAACAAGACAAACCAAAAAACACTGACTGAAGAAACAAAAACCAGAGGAGTTAAAGAATCTTCTCTTCCTCTTTGTCTTCTTCATCTCCTTCTTCCTCGGAGGTCAGGTCCTGTGTCTTTTCACCGTTTTGTTTCCAGGGCCCACCATAGTGCCTGTGCACTAGAATCTTTTTCAATGAAAAATGACAACGGTTCTTCATAAGAAATGGTTTATCTCTGTCCTCCTTCTTACACTCCTAGAAATGCATCTTGAGTTATATAAATGCAGCAGAGCAATTAAGGAGCTAATAAAGAGACAGCTCTTCTCCTCTGGAGGGGTCAGAGCTATCTGAGTCTATCGCAATAGAGCCCATTAGGTGAAAATCAAAGACTCTGGCACAGAGGAGCTAGGGTTTGGTGAGAGGACAGTAAGTGTCTCATCCCTTTCTAGAAATGCTGAGTCCTTAATCACTAAGCAGAAAAACAGACAAGTGTCCTCTCCAAGATCCAAGTCACTTCCAAAGGGATGGGCTTCGTTCCCCTGAGTTACATAAGAGGCTTTGTTTTCATTCCTGGCACTGTGTTTTATTCATTGAGCATTCCTTTGAAATGTTCTCATTCCAGGAGACACGATAATCACTGCTTGGTAGACGAGGATTTATCTTAGGGTTTGAGAGCTGGTGTGTTAAAACCCGTGGAGACTGGAATGAAAGAACTGTTTTCCTGCTTGACTTATTTCCACAGAGTATTGGAACCACTGTGGCCCTTTCTCATACGGCAGACCATGTGACAATCTTTGGCATGAGAGCACGGAGCAAGATGTAGAACTGGGGTCTTTGACCTAATTGACAAGGGCAGCAGGTGGGCTGATTGTTGCCCCACTTCATCTTTCAGAGGGTCTCTGCATGGTTACTGCACTTTTCACTACCATCCTGGGCATAGCAGGGTTGCTAATTGTATTAGCTAGTTATTGCTGTGTAACAGATGACTCCAAAACTTACTGGCTTAAAACAACAGCCACTCATTTAGCTCAGAGACTGTGTGTGACTGGTTGTTTCTCTTATCTGATCTGATGGCTGTTGGGCCCAGGTGTCTGTGGTCAGCTGCAAGATGGCCTGGGGCTGGCTGGTCTAGGATGTCCTCAGCTGGTGTGGCTCATCCCTGTTCCATGTGGCCCCCCATCCACCAACAGGCTGGCCCAGTTCCTGTGGCTGTTGCCCAAGGCCTCAACAGAATGGAAGTGGACAAGGTCCCTTGAGGTCTAGGCTTGAAACTAGGCAGACATCACTTCCACTGCGTTTTATTGGCCAGAACAAGTCATAAACCCAGATTCAAGCAGTGGAGAAACTGATTCAAGAAGGGGAAAGATTGCTGGCTTTTTATTTTGCAATCACCATTCTAACTACACATTTGCTGTCATTTGGGATATCACGTGAATGGGAGAAATAATGAATTAGCCATGTAGTGCAGTGCCAAGCCACATTCATGAAATGTTGAGTAAATAAATGAAAGCATTTTATTAGGCAGAGAAGATAATAGTAAGAATAAGATGCAATTCATGCCCTCAAGAATCCTAGAGCCAAGAGGCAAGACAGACTCATAAACAGGTCATTCTAATACAGTGTGGCCTGTGTGGTGATAGCCATTTGTAGGGGGGTATTGCAGACTCCAGTAAGACAATGGCTTTCCTCATCCAGCCTGGGAGTGGGGTGGGGCATAGGAGAGCGAGGGGCGTAAAGTGTGGCAGTTCAGGGCATGGTTTCCAGCTATATTGCCCAAGTTGAAATCCAGTTTTGCAGCTAGCTGTGTGGCCTTGGGCAAATCACTTGACCTCTCTATACCTCAGTTCCCTTATCTTTCACGTGTGGATGTTAAGATTTGTGACTACTTCACAGTGTATGCATGAGTTTTAAATGAGTTAATATTTGACAAGTGCTTATAATAGTGATTGGCACATAATAAGCATTATATAAGTGTTAGCTATTATTATTAGTTGTTTTTAATAATTCGTAGATGTTAGTAGGAAGGGGACCTGGGAGAAGTCAGAGCCATCTAGCTGTTGGGGGTTTGGTGACATCTTGCTCTATTCTCCTCCCTTTCACAGTGTGAGGCAACCGAGAAAAGGACACAGGAATCAGATAGAGGCGAGGGAAGTTTTACATACAGGTCACGTTGGACTAGAGATCTCAGTTAGGGCATGGCCTTGTTCCTTTGCCACCTTGATAGACTGGGTTACTCACCTTTTGCAGGGGTAAATCCTGCCCTGCTGAGTTCATCACAGGGCAGGAGGAGGTGAGTTGGGTAGTGTGCAGGGAGGCAGGTTCCCAGGGAGAGACCCCACATGGGACTGCCCCATATTCCCCCCTCCCCACTCAGATAGCTAGGGGTTTTAGAGACAGGAAGTCACCTCTCAGCACTGTTCTCTCCTGAAGGGTGAGGGGAAGCCCTCTTGAGAAGCGGTACAGTAGAAGTAGACCGTATCTCTGCTTATCAGATACTCATCATCCATCCCCCTTCTCTGTGGGAGGAGCACACACTCCTGCCCCACACATGCTGGCTCCTTGGTGTGACTTGCACTGGGCAATAGAATGGAGCAGAGTTGATTGCATCCAGCCTGAGGCTTGCAATGTGCTCCCATGGCTTAGCTTCTTGAGTGCCTACCTCTGTCAATGTGACCAACATAGCCCAGAGAGTGGCTTCTCTTTCAGTCTGTGCAATGAGAAGACACATGGAATGGATCTGAACCTAGCCTGGAGCATAGTGCCAAGCTGAACTATGCCCAGCAGAGCCACACGGTCAGAGAGCACAAACCTAATCAAGAGGGGCTCATACTTATGAGTGAAGTGGGAAGTCAAGGACATTGCTGTAAGCTGGATAAGTTATACCAAAATTCATCCAGTGGGTATCTCAGAACATAGATTCACTGATCTAACAGACACAGCAAACAGCGGTGGTTTCAGTAAGGTAGAAGTTTCTCATGGAACCGTCCAGTTATAAACAGTATAGGGAAGAGGGCACAGGTGCAGTACAGTTTGGCTGGGCTGCTGTTGTCCTGGTGTCCACCATCTATAGGAGTTCATCCCTGTGGTTCATTACGGCTCATCACCAGTTCACTTTCAAGATGGTGGGAGGGGTACGATTCCATTTTCTCTAAGAGCACCACCCAAATCTGCTCGTATATCTTGCTCACACCCCATTCTCCAGGACCTAGTTACATGGCCAACTGGGCCACAGGGAAGACTGGGAAATACAGTCTTTATTCTGGGTGGTTCTATACTCAGTTCAAAACCTGGAGTTCTACAACTACAGACCAAGAGGAGCAAGAGGTTGGTGTGGGCCAACTGAGCATCCTGCTACAGAATAACATTTCCTACCTGACAGTTGTTTTGAGGATCAAATGACCTGGTATGTAGGAAAGCTCTGTAAACTACAAAGCCTAATGTAACCATTTATCTCAGCCTTGGTTCTATGAACCAGGATAGGAAAACCTTCTTATGAATTGTTTGTAGTCCAATGTTGGGGTGAAAAGACTTCACTTTGGAGTCAGACAGGACTTTATCATTTATTATTTGTGTGCCTTGCGGTGAATAATTTAAGTTTTCTGGGCCTCAGTTTCATCAAAGATAAATGGGGCTAACAGTAGTGGCACACTACGGTTATTCAAGAAGCGTTGAGAAGATTAATTGAGACAATGTATGCCAAGGACTTACTACTAAGCTGGCAAATTAGTGTTCAACAGGTTATCATTGTTCATAGTTCTACCTTGAAGTTAGTTACTTGATTCTCCAGATTGAGCTCTAATTTAATTTTGACATCTAATTGAAGTCAAATCTTGGAGAACCTTTCTTAGTTGCCTCCCTAGCAGTTATCTTCAACCTCCTTTCTGCTTCTCTGTCTCCCACTATGGAGCCTGAATATGCCAGGTATTTGCTTTCCTGGCCTGTATAGCTATAGTGGTAGCTAAGTGTTAACTATGTGACCAAATTCTGGTTGATGGGGTATGCTGGGAAGTATTTTCATCTTTCATAAAGGGAGAGAAAAATGTATGAAGGGAGTTCTCTTTTTGCCCTGGCTGACCCCCTCACCCTACCCCAACTTACTTCCTTTGAAACAGTTGTATGAGAATGTGATGTCTGGAACAATGGCAGCTATCTGTGACCATGAGGTAATAACCCAAGGGATTAAAAAAGCCAGTAAGCTAAAAAGTGTAGAGAAGAATAGAAAGAGCCTGTGTTCTCGGTGTCTTGTTGAACCACTGAACCAACTTTGGAACAATTTACCTCCAGCTTCATGCAAGATAATAACATGTCTTCACTGTTTAAGTCACTTTTACTTAGTTGTTTTGTTCCTTGTTTTGAAAAGCACTCTCATATAAATCCTTCTATTAAAGGAAGAAAGTGTAGTGGGAGAAGTGGGAACTAAGGCTGTTCAAAAGAATGTATCGCACAATAAAAGGCTCTTCCCCAAAAGGGTACACAGCAAGTGCATGCCCTCTTAAGGTGACTACTCTGAAATAGACACCATTCATTTTGTATTTATTCATTCTGATGTATTTATTTAAAAAAAATCAGTCTCATTCCTTCATAGTTACACTCCTGGGCTTCAGCTCAGCTTAGCTGAATATTTACTTAGCACCAACTGTATCAATAACATTAGTGACACACAGTGGAAAAGAGACCCAGACACTACTTTTAAAGAGCTCACAGTCTGCTAGGGGATCGAATAGAGAAACAGATGATTCCAAAAAACGGAATGGGCAATGATGGTATGGAAGTACAAAGGAGGGGAACCAGTCGCACTGTGGGAGAAAGAAGGGAGCAAATCAAACCAGGAAAGAGAATATTTATTAAACACCTACTATGGGGTGTGTAGAATGTATAATTATATGCTTTTAACTTGAAGTCCCAGTTGTGGGACCAACATCAGCAAATGAGGCCTGTCTTCCTCCCAGCAAGGACCACAGTATCTATGTCACCAGCATATTAAGGTAGCCTAATTTACACATCTATGAAAGAGAGATGGGTGGGGGAAACTGAGCCAACAATGGCACAAATTAGCATATCTAGGATGAACATATCAGAGTTTGCTTGTTTGTACGTAGCCAATCAGAGCAAAAGTGTGAACAGCAACACTGCAGGGACACCAATGACAGAAAAGGAGCTCCTCGCTCCAAAGCCCAGGAACCCTCAGCTTTCAGAGTTAGAGTGCCCTCTGAAGATCTTTGGCCAGAGTCTCTAGCTAATGCTCTGATGAGAACTCTTGAATTGGATTCATACCAAGGTGGTGGCTGAGACATGAGAGAGAGCATTGTTCCTACAGGTGAGCCATTCCTACAGGTATCTTCCTGGACATTAAGGCACTGATAAGGCCTTTTATCCCAAAGGATTGTAGGTGTGTGCATTAATGGGATGGTTTAGTCTAGATAATTCAGATAATTTTATATTGAAAGAATTTTTAATGTTAAAAAATCCTAATTGTGTGTGTGTGTGTGTGTGTAAATTGAAAGTCTTCTGATGGGTTTCTACTTATGAGCCAGTGGAGTGAACAAAACACAGCTTCCTGTAGCCTTAGAACCCTGGAGCTCGCAAATGTGGACTAGGCCAGGTGTTTCTGCTAAAGTAACAGAGATGGATTTTGTTTAGTTCACTGTCTCTGCAACCCTATCATTGTAGGATTCACTCATGAGGCCAGAGCCACAGTCAAAGTTAGACTACAAATCCAGGAAAACACTCTCAGAGGACAGGGTCACCCCTGGCCAGCATTGCCATATGCCACTTATTTGCAAAAGTGATGGGAAGTTCTCCTTCACTGGCACTGACATTTTTCAAGCTCATCTGCTATGTTTGAAATTCTGTAATTAGAGTTTTATCCTATTGGTTAAAGCCAAACAGGCAATGTGTCTTAGTAAAATACTGTTAAAAAGACACAGGCCCCACATGGGGTCACGTCTGCTCAGCTAAGTCACCAAACCAGGGCCTAATACTTAAACCCAATTACAGTTTCAACCTGCCCCAGAAACGTAGGAAATTTCTGGTCACCATCGTTGATAAGATAATCTGTCACATCTTAGATAAGCCTTTTCCATTTTCCCTTAAAGAGATGGGGTCATCTGCATTGTAAGACCCCCTGCTCTTCCTACTAAGAGAAAGTGACGTTGCCCAAAACAAACGCCTCTTTACTTTTTCTAAGTAACTCCTTCCTGTCTATAAAAACCTTCCATTCTGTACAGTTCCTCAGAGCATCTCTCTACTTGCTAGAGGGGAGGCTGCCTGGTTCATGAATTGCTTAATAAAGCCAAGTAGATCTTCAGATTTACTTGGATGAGTTTTGTTTTTTAATAGTACATTCCTTGGGAACAAACCTTTATACTTAATAACCACAAAAGTGATCTTCTCACACAGTCTCCTCTCTTTGGACGCCCTTGGCAATCCAGTAAGATAGGTGTAGTGATTACATCTGCTTAATTAATGAGGAAACAGAGGCCCAAACAGAAGCCAGAATTTAAAACCTTGGCTTGAATTGCAAATTTCTATGGATGATGTAAGCTGTTGGGATTCACACTGATCATTTGTAAATTGGACACAGTAATGTAATAGTATAGCTGCCCTGGATATTATCAGGAAGACAGAAAGAAACACACTACTTTTTTGCTTGTTCATTTGTTCACATTTAGCAAGTGGTTCATTGTAGTCCTGATCTGAGGGACAAAGGACTATTCAAGATGTCTGAGGAAATATTGCTCCCCTAACAGAAAAAAATAACAATACCCCTGTTAACTGAGTCCTTATGATGTGTCAACACAAGGCATAATTTAACACAATCCTCCCAAAATTATATTTTTTAGGTATTGTTCCCATTTTGTAGATGCAGAAACTGGGGCCCAGAGAAGTTAAGCAACTTGTCCAAGGTCACACAGCCAGCAATGGAAAAGCTGGGATTTGACCTGGACCTGACTCTAGAGCTTTCATTCTCAGTATACACAGCCTTTCGTACACTGGACTTTCTCTGTGCTTTATTCCCTTAAACTTTGGCTGGGTTTGTTTAGATAGATGCAACCGGATCTGAGGAGCCACACCGTCAAATGGAGGTCTGAGGCGTAGGTCCCTGGCCCAAGCAGTTTGGTGCGACATTTTACATATAGGTTGAAAGAACACACTAATTGCAGTTTCCCTGGCACTTTATTCCTACGAGCTACTTCTGGAGGTGATGCCCATAGCCAGTGACCCTGAGGGAGCTCTAGGCTGACAGAAGCCACCCCCTTACCCAGCTTTGGAGTCCGGCCTGCCCCTCCCCTCGCAGTGCTTCCTGAGGAGGAGTCCCTGCGGGAGGGGCCCAGGGTCGCCAGTGCAGGGCAGGGAGACTGGGGCCCGAGGGGCACAGACCAAGACGGCCCAGGAGACAGGTGAAGGGCATGGCGGCCCGAACTCTCTGGATGGTGGCTGCAGCTTGCTGGGGCCAGGTGGGACACGGTGGCCCGCTCGCTGTCTGCCTCAGCAGCGGATTCCTGCCTCCCTTCACCAGCTACCCAGGTGGCTGCTGCGGTCGCTCTGTCAGTGTTCGGATCGAGTCCCTTGGGCCAGAGGCCGCTCGTCACCTGCCATGTGCCTGATGTAAGTGGCTGGTACACAGACAAAGAGAAGGCCCGCTGGTAACCCGAGAAGGGCCAGAGGTGAGAAGCAGAGTGCAGGCCCGGAAGGGGAATGTTGGCTGGAAATACCCAAGGGCACATTAATTTCCCTACATGCCTCTCGGGCTTATTGAAGGTACCCAGAACCCAATCAGCTGCCTTTTAAAAGAACTTCGAGGTGGCTGCTCTTTTTGACGGGGCAGCTGAAGCCAGGCTGCGTTTCTGACTTTTTTTAGTCCTTTTTCTGGCTCCTCATTTTGGCTTACAGTGTCCCGTCTGGATGCTAACACTCATGACGTTCCATTTCTTTAGAAAAAGGAGACCAGACCCTGCAGCCAGCTCAATGAAGCATTTTACAAGCAGCTTTCACAAACATGTTTTTTTTTTCCCCATTTTGACAATGTTCATATGATGAAGGGTTTCATTATCCTCATATAAAAGATGGGGAAACTGAGGCCCGGAGAGACTGTACACTGTGGTGGAAGGTGTGAACGATGAGGAGTTAGGGATGGGGATCCTAACCTGGTTCTGACCTCACAAATGACAATGGACTCAAATGTAGGCCACTTCACAGTACAAGGCGTCTGCATCTAATTTTCAGACCATCTATGCAGCACACCTGGTGGGGATTTGACTGCTCCCACGGTCAGGGACAGACCTGGTCCTCTAACTTCATATTCTAATATCTTTCCATCGTATCACTTCTACCTGGGCCCTCAGGTTCTCGGAGTCGCTATCTTAGGAGCTGTTCATGTTTTCATAAAGGGCAGAGAGTAAATGTTTTAGGCTTTGATAGTTACATGGTCTCTATTGAAACTACTCAATTCTGCTTTTACAGCTCGAAAGCAGCCAGAGATGTACACAAATAAATGGGCATGGCTGTGTTCTAATAACTCTTTAGGGCACTGAAATCTGAATTTCATATAAAAGGTTCTTACTTGTTTGGTCAGTGATCTGTAACATCTTGCTATGTTGACAGATAGTAACTGAGTTAGTGAGGGTGAGGATTTAATGATACAGGTAGCTGCTAAACCACTGTGTTGTATATTTAGAACCAATATAAGATAATATTATCCATGATACTAAAATAAAATGTAAAATCCATTTTTAACTTGTGTCAGGCATAAAAATGGGGTAGGACACGGAGTGCTGGCCCTGGTTCTATCTTCATCTGTGAAATTGGGGAGCAGTGGTATCTCTCTCTTAGATTTGTATGGATTAAATGAGATCATCGGTAACGTGCTTTGCACCAAACCATCATTGCCCAGTACTCGAGCAATGTGTACATATCACACTGTAAGAGCACAAAATTCTCTGGCCTCAGTTTTCCCATCTATAAACAGGGAAGGTTGGCCACTTGGAGCCCTAACAGTCTACGATGTTCTGCCAAATTGCTTCTTGATAAAGAGCTTTGACAGCTTGCCTTCTTGTCCTGAAGGCACTGGCTACTTCCTGGATCTCCCTGGAATTTCTCCACGCCATCTTGATTCTGCCAAATTTTTTTTCCTCCGTCCTGGTCTTTAGATATTTTGTGTCTTGGCTCACACTGAGGTGAACTAGATTACTTCTTCCTCTTTCCTAGAGTTTTTAATGGCCAGAGACTCAGCCACTTGGTGGTGCTGTGGGAAGATGTTTTTGTCATAAAGCCACCTGCTTGTTTCTATTGGAAAACTTCAGAATTAAAGGTAGGGACAGCAAATATGGTGCTTCAGGGAAAGAGGTGTGGTTCATACTTGTGCATGTATTCCCAGCCATTTGTCCACATCCTGTTAATTTGGACAGTCGGACCTGAGGTTTTAGATATCCTGAGTGGGGTGCTTGGATTGAGGGGCCAGGGAGAGAGATCTGGTGAGGCTTCCCATTCACCCAAATTCCTGGAAGTTTCTCAGATGCCCCCTTCTGTCATGCTGGGGAGAGAGTCAGTCTCTCTTCTCCCCATGGCTAACATGCAGTTTCTCTTTGGAGCCATTAGATATACAATCAAATAGCCTTTATCTTTCAGTGAGCTGACTTTCTGTGATTTTTATAGAACTGTATTTTATGAGATGGGATGTTGCTTGGATTCTAGCTATGGTGTTGCCAAAATACCAAAGTTGGAATCCTGTAGCTCCATTTGTGAGCTTTGAGACCTTAAGCAAGGCCCTCCAGCACATCAAGTGAAATGTGGGGAAAATAAAATATCTAATCGCAAGTGAAATATCATTCCAAGAATAGAAGAGGCCACTCGTGTGAAGGTGCTTTGTAAACCATAAAGCATGGGGTCTCCCTGAGGGCAGAGGCCATTTCCTACTAATCTTTATCCCCAGCTCTGGCACAATTTTATCATCATAGATGCTCAAGCAACATTTGCTGGATGAATGAATGAACAGATGGATGGAGGGCATCACGAAGGGAAGAGCATATTGGAAGCGAGGTTAAATGAAGGGTTTCAAAGGACAAGGCTGGAGAGGGAGCAGGCAAAGCCTGCTCTTGAGAGGAATTTGGGGCAAGGGCTCGTCTGTTTGGTAGGCAGCGCATGCATTCCTCACCAGCTGGCTGCCTGGACAGCCTGGCTCCATTTGGGCCCAGCTGCCGGGCCCTGGGCCATCTAAGGCTTGGGTGACTGCTCCAGAGCAGTTGGGCCAAGAGCTTCTGCTGTCACAGGCAGGCTGGTGCTGCCCTGCAATGCCCTGCCTCTCGCGCCTGCTTTTAGAGCCTAAGTCCCTGGTGACAGTAAACACAATGGTTCAAGGCCCGACACTGAGCTGCCCTGGGTCTTGGCAGGGCAGGGCTGAAGGACCCGTATCCCATGGTTAGAAATATAAATAAAAACAGAGCAGGTAAATATGGGCAATTACGTAGGAAATCTAGACCCTGAGACTATTTTTTCCTGACCTAGTTTTTTTGTTTAGGACAAAATTACTTGGGAAACTGTGTTGCTTTACGTGGTTGTTATAGACCTGATAGAATTAATCTAATAATATTATGATTTTAGCAGTTATAAGAGCAGCTGTAATTTTGTTCAGGCTTACCATGTGCCTATGTAGGTCTATGCTAAACATTTCACAGACACAATTTTAATTAGTCTTAGAAGGTAAGCATTAATCCCATAGGGTCGTATCTCTCAACTCTATGAGTTATTGCTATGATATCCATTTTACAGATGAGGGAAATGAGGTTTAATCTTTAATTATTTACTAGGGTCATAGAACTAGCAGATGAAAGAGATGGAACTCAACTGTTTATCCAACTGTTTATTCATTCCACAAATAATTATTGAGCACCTATTATATACCAGGTACTGGGGATTCATAAGCAAATAATATAGATAAAAATGTTTGCTTTGTCCAGACAAACACAACAAAGAAATAGATTATTGCCATTACAACATACAATGCTGGTGACCACAATGGTGAAGAAAGAAGCAGGGAAGGGGGTAAGGTGCCCCAGTGGAAGGAGGGAAGAGAACTCAGGAAAGGCCTTGTAGACAAACTGACATCCGAGCAAAGAGGTGAAGGTGCTGGGCTGCTGAACTTCACAGGTCGGAGAGTAGAACTTTCATGTCTTTAAACTTTGCCCAATGGGACAAATTGAAAATCTGGAGCCCAAGGAAGATTTCTATGGATTCACCTTTCCATTAAGTTCATTCTCTCTTTCCTGGGCTATGCATTTCCAGAGTGAGAAATATGGAAGGCAAACTAGGAAGGAAGAATCCAATCCATTCATCCATCTGTCCAGTCATCTGTCCACTGTTTATTTGGTGTCCATTATGAGCCATTTCTTTACTTCTGTTAGAAAAAGAAAGATCTAGATGTATACATACTGTTGGGTACAGTAGTCACTAGCCACATGTAGCTATGAAGCATTTAATGTGGCTCTGTGACTGGAGAACTAAAATTTTAATTTTATGCAATTAACTAAAATTTAAATTAAATCCCCCTGGATCAGTGTAAAATATTTTTCTGTTAAATACAACTTTATTGTAGTGCTAGGGTTACATTTTGGTTTAGCCATTGCAAACTTAGCTCTGACTTGAGATTTACTGTAAGTATAAAGTACACAATGGATTTTGAAGACTTAATACAAAGGAGAGATGTAAAATATGTCATCAATAGATTTTATATTGAGCTAAATTAAAATACACTATTCAAATTCATATCTCTTTTTTTACCTGTGTTTAATATGGCTGCTAGAAAAGTTAAAATGATACAGGTGGTTTTATTATGTTTCTATTGTACAGTGCTGTTTTAGGCTTGACTATTGTGGAGCTCCCAGGCGACTAGGTGGAGCTGGGCACATAATCGAATAATTGTCAATATCATGAAGTAAGTGCTATTACAGATCCAGGAACTCTGGGGACAGAGAACTGAGCCTTCAGTTCTCTAGGTCTCCCAGACAAGTAGGAGTTTGCCATCTGAAGGACAGGAAAAGGGGTGTCCCAGGCATTGGGCACAGCATGTGCAAATGCGGAGAGGCAAACAACAGTGAGATATGCCCATGGGACACATGGTACTTGGTGGGAGGTGGTGTGGATACAAATCAGGAAAGAATCATGAGGGTTAGACCATGCAGGGAGAGTGAAACGAGCATCAGCCCCCGAGAGATAGGCGCATTTGCTGGGCTCCTGTGTGCCAGCCAGTATGCCAGATGCTTACATTAGCCCATTCGATGACTCCACCCATATTTGTTGAGTGCCTATGTGCTGTGCATTGTTCTGGGTGCTGAATATATAGTAAGGAATAAGACAAATGTCGTCCTTGCTCTTATGGAGCTGACGTACAGGTAATAATTTCCAGGATAGGGAGGAAAGACAACAAACCAAGTCAGAGACGGTGAGTGACTTGGGCAAAATCTCAGAACTGATGAACAGCAAGGCCAGGATTCTGGTCTGGGTCTTTCTAATGCTAATGCCAATGCTTTCCTTAACGTCAAGCTGCCCTTAGTGTCAGGCTGAGGAGTTTGGGCTTTGTCCTGAAGGCATAGGAGATAAGCGGACTTAGAAGAGGGAGATACAGGGGCAGATAGGTCTGTTGTTTAGGAATGAACTATTGTGACCACATAGAGGAAGGTGGCACTGAGGAGCTTAACTGTTATAGTCCTTGTAGGTGCCTCTCCTTTTAGTGTTTGTCATAGCCACCTTTTCCCCTTCCCCAAATCACTTCCTTCCTTTCCCAAGTCTATATTCAATATAGTGGCTAGAAAGAGACTTTTCAAAACCAAGTCTGAGTATGTCACTGTTCTAATCAGAATGGGCCAATGGCTTCCTGCCTGACTCAGAATGAAACCCAGAGTGCTCACATTTTTCCACAAGGCCCTACAGGATTTGGCTGGTCCTCTGTTAACTTTCTGTCCCGACTCCTACCATTCTCCTAGTTTACTCCATTTGCAATGACCTCCTCACTATTTAATGAACATGCCAAGCATCTTCCTGCCTCAGGGCTTTTGCACTTACTAGGCTCTATGTGCCTGGGAGAGTCTTCTCCCAAATATGCATATTATCCCCCAGATATCCAGATTGTACACTCCCTTGTTTCTTTGGGGCCTCTGCTCAAATGTCACCTTATCAGAAAGACTTCTCCATACCAGTCTTAGCATTCTCTACCTCCTTAACTGCTTTACAATCCCTGCTAGACATTTCCTTACCATTATCTGACATACATTTATTTGTGCATGGCTCATTGTCTATCTGTAAGCCTAATGAAGGCAGAGACTTCAGTTTTGTTCATTTCTGTGAACCTAGAATTGTAATGGGTCCATGATAAGCACTTAGCTACTAGGGTTATGTGCATTCACCCATTCAAGGAGCAAAATATAGAGAAAAGCTCTTTATATCTCCTCCAACCCAGCCCAGAACCCCCTGTTTAAGCTCAGTGAAACCCAAAGGCTCTACCATTGCAGCTGATCAGAGTTACTCTCTCCCATGGCCCTTGCTCATCCTTGCATGTGACATATTCACTCTGTTGACCTTCTGGCGGCTACTCCTTCCAGGGTGGCATGGTGGTGTTTTCTGCTTCTGGAGTCCTGCCAGTACTTTCACTGTTGATGGGGAATTTATCACATTTCAGTTTCTTTTCTCAATAATAGAAACTCCTAACAATTCCCTACTGTTTTATTCCCTCAGGAAGAAGATATCTTATTTTTCAGTATAAAGTTTAGGACAAGGAAAACAAAGCAAATGGAACTGTGGCCAATTGTCTGCTTGTCCCATTGTCTTCACACGTGCACAAGGAATGGGGCGTGGGGGAAGGAATGTACAAGAAACAAAACTGAAATCAAAAGGAGTCAACAATCGTCAGTGCAGAGGGTCATCACAGATCACCTTGCCTGATGATGTCATTTCACAGAGAGGCCAAGGCGTCAGCCCAAAGGGCACTCCTGTTACAGCAGGGGCTAGAGGCCCTGTCCCTTGTCCTGTTGTTTGTCCCCACACTGGGGTGGATACCCAAAATGATGCTCTTCCGAACAGGATCCTTCTGGTCAATCAGTTACCAGATAGATGAGAAAAACTAAAATTAAGCTCTCTATCTGGGTTATATTTCAAATGAATCCTATAATATCAACATATTCTGTTTCCTGGTGTCATTGATCAGCCCCCAGGAAAAGGCCTTCCCTCTTCCCTTGTGTCCTTTTGTACATACACAAAGTAGATACCAGGAGGAAGGCGGTAGATGAAATTAACAGCTGGCATTTATTGGGTGCTACTATGCATCTTGTGTTGTTCTTAGTGATTTTTTTTACATTAACTTAATCAATCCTCAGCAAAAGCCCTTGGAGCTAGGCTTTATTAATGTTTGCATTTTAAAGATGAGGAAACAGATAAAAGGAGGAAGCTGCCTAGGATGACACAGCTTGAAAGTGGCAGAGCCAAGATTTGCACCCAGCCAGTTTTGATTCTGGAGTCTATGCTCTTAACCACCCTTTTTACTGCTGTTTCTCTAGCTTCTTAGCAGGGGGAAGAAACATAGCTTTCTGTTTTGATTTGTGAATATATTTTATTTTTAACTTACTTCTAGTTATGGATTCTACATTCAGATGGCATGGGTTCTCTCAAGAAGTTTGGTGGCTGGAGGTCAGCTGAATGCTGTGAATTGCATTTATTACCCACAGGCTGGAAGCTTTATAAAGATAAGAGCATGTCTATCTTGTCCCTATGCATCCTCAGCCCCAGATGTCTGGCACATAGTGGGAAAATAAGAATGAGTACATTTATTTCTTACTGTTTTAGGACTATTGTATACTGCTCTTATTTGATCCCTGATACATGTAACACAGGAAAAACTAAAGGAAAAACTCTGGTTCCAAATGTTCTGCAAGTAGACAGAGAATGTAAGTGGCATTTTTGGTTCACACTATGAAGATGGTTGTTATAATCATCCATTTTGCCTTTTATATCTAAATACAGTCTTAGTATAACCTGTGTTAGTTAGGGCAGTACTAGCTGCTGTAACAAATGAACCCTTTAACTTTAGGGGCTTAACATAATAGAAGTTTATTTCTTACTCGTGTACTAGTCCAGTGTCCTGGTCAGCAGGTGGCTTTATTCCTCAAGGTGATGCAGAGGCACAGACTTCATTTATCTAGTGGCTCCACCACTCTTTGGGGCTTTGGAGTTCCTCTGCTTCCAGCTAGGCAAAGTGAGGAAGACACACCCATTTCTTTAAACACGCTAGTCTTGAAGTAATGAATATCCCTTTGGCTCATATTCCATTAGAGAGAACTAGTTACATGGTCAAACTTGGCTGCAAGGGAGGCCGGGAAATATATCCCCAGCTGAGCAGCTGTCAGCTCCCCAGTGAAGAATGAATATTTGGTGGGCAGCTAGCAATCTTCTGCCACAGTGAAGTAAATAAGCACCTTTTAGGTTGCTCTTTAATGTGAGATGTCTACCAGACAATATACTTAATAGGTTAGAAATGTCACAATCTCTGGTGCTTTTCAAAACCTCATCTAGAAAAATGGAAAACTAACGTCAACCAAAGCAGGTATTCATTGATGTGAGCTGAATGGCAGGCACCCTGGGATAGGGATTAGAGCAGAGTCTTAGAGCCAGAGACTTGGGTCCAAATCCTGACTCAGTTACTAACAGCCTGATCACAGAAAACTTCACTTCTTTGAGATTCGGTGTTCTTTACAGCCAAATGGGGATCATATACCCACTCTGCAGTTTTATGATGATTAGAGGTAATATGTATAAAAATCCTGGAAGACAGTAAACAATAATTGGTATTACTGTTTTCTGAACAAAGATTTCTCCAGAAAGCAAGCATTCTTTCTTTTAAATTGTTTGAAAATAGGAAGTGTAATAAAGAACAAGTAATGAGCCTTACGTTAATAAAAGTTGTAGGACAGTGTGGATGTCATGCTTCCAACTGTGGATGTTACAGCCTCTGTCCTGTATCCAGAATGAAGACAGAAAGCAGAGTCTAATCAAGCAATGTGATTAGATTACTTATAGTTGCCTGAATGCTAGTAGGAGCCATGGAAGATGGAAAACAAGTATAATAAAAATAAGATTGATAACTGTAATTTATTCAGAGTATACATCATATCCTTTAATCCTCATACCAGCCCTCACACGTTATTGTTACCACCACCAATACCACCCATATTATGAACCATTGCCATTTTTCAGATGAGAGAACCGAGGCATAGAGAGGGAAGAGAATTGTCCAGGATAGTCAATTACTAATGGTGGAACAGTGATTTGAACCCAGGGAGTTTCATTCCACAACTCAAGCTCTTTATCAAGAAGCCTGGGATCTTGTTGGAGGAAATGCTTTATCCATGTGAAAGCACGCAACCGCAGTGCAGGATAACATTGTGCCATTGTGCTGAAGTGTGGTTTAAATTATAAATGCTATAGGTATTCAGTTGGGAGGGGAACTTCCAGTGCTTGGGAATGACTGTGTGCCAGGCATTGTACTGGGTGTTTCCATCCTTCCCATTTAAGAAGAGGTAGCCCTGCATATGGGAAAGAATACAAGCTTTGGAATTGGACAGATAGGGTTTAAATTCTGGTACTATTTACAACCTGTGTAATCTCAGGCATATTACTTAACCTTTCTGATATGGTTTCCTCAATTGAAAAACAGGGATTATAATAACTACCGTATAGAAGAGGGTTTACTGTCATGAAATAGTATCAGCATACGGTATGTGTTACTCATTCAACAAACAGAGTTAAGTCCCAGGCACTTGGGAGCAACACTATCAGCCAGAATAAGCTAGGTTATGCTGCTATAACAAATGGTACCTGCAAATCTCACTGGCTTAATCCAGTGCAAGTTAGCTGGGACTGCTCTCTCATTTTTACAGAGACTGAGGTTGGTTGGGGTGGGGATCTATCGTTCTTCCATAGCTGTCAAGATAAGATCACCAAGATTCAACTTTCAGGATTGTCAAGACATGGGAATTTGCCCAGTGACACTTAACATTTCTACCTGACAGCAATACATTATCACCTCTGCTCTCATTCCATTGGCCTAAGCAAGTCATTTGGCCACCATCTCATTTCAAGAGGTTGGGGTAGTGGATTCCTATCACATGCTTGGGAGGGAAAAGAACCAGAAAACATTTGGGCAACAGTTTTAATTACTACGATAGACACAGTTTGTTTCCCTGTAAAACAGACCCATATTTTAATAAGAAACAAGTTCTGAGAGGTTAAGTCATTTGACTGAGGTCACACAGCCCATACGCTAGGGAGCCAGCTCAACTGGCAGGTTACTCACTCTGACTCATCTACATGACAATGTCTACAAACTTTGTGTAAGTACAGAATACAGTTCCAGGATGGGGGCAAGAAAGCTCCATTTAAGTGTGGGCAGAATACGCACTGAATAGACATGGCCTTTGTGTTTGTGTTATGCAATAAGCTGGAGAGCTCCTGGGGCAGGCAGGAAGGGGCAGCGGGGTTTATGTCAAACATCAGTAGAAGAGAAGTTTGGGCGGATAGGGATACCAAGTACCAGAGTGTGGTAGAGGCACATGCATGAAAGGTAAGATGACTGCAGTGTTTTGGGCCATTCTAACAGCAGGGAGGGACCCTGGGAAGAACAGGCTGCTGCTGGAGTCCAGGGTAAGGTGATAAGGGTGGTCAGGAGTGAAGACAGCAGGCATGCAGAAGGGATGAAGCTGGGAGATTGCAGAGGATTGAGCAGGCAGAGGTTGAAAATAAGGAATCACCAGGCCATTTGTACAAGGCTCCATTCTTCATACCTCACTCTTCCTATCCCAGTCTGGTATATTGCATCATTTATAAAAATAATCCCTTAAGGCCTCTTTTTCTCTTGCCTTTTCCCTTATTTTTTCCTTGCTGCCTCTTAAGAGAAGAAGGCAGCCTCACCGCGGTGGGTCAGAGGCCCTTCCTGCCTGACCCTTAGCTTGTGCCGTACCGGTCGCTGTTACCATCTTCAGGATCTGGCTCTTTCGCTTAAACGAAAACGCCCAGGGCCCAAGGGGGCCAAGAGGCCTGCAAGCCGCCTCTTGCTCAGCAGTCCCCGACCCTGCTCCACCCGAGGTCCCTGGTTTGCCCACCTCCAAAGGCGGCCTTCGCAGGCAGGGTGGGCGCCCAGCTCCGTCCTGGCGCCTCTAGTCCCCATCTCTTCCATGCCCCCAACTGTCCGCCCTGCGCAGGCTGCCGGGCGGGAGCTCTGCATAGTGTCGGAGGGCCGGGCGTCCCGCGGCGGGCCCCAGGTTCAGAGTCCGCGCCTCCCTCCGCGACTCCGCCTTTCTTCGGGGAGGGCGCGGGGCCGGGGTCAAAGCGCCCCTCAAGGGGTTCCCGGGGAGCGCGGCTGCCTAGAGCCGGCAGCCCTTCCCCAGCCGGAGGTGGGGGCTCCTGGGGCCGGGGGCCAGCCCCGGCGGCGCGGGAAGGGGGCGCCCTGCGGCGGACGGGGCCCGTGACTCACCGCCTGTAACCCAACACCCGCCCTGCCTCCCCTCCCCCAGCTTCTCCTCCATCTCCGGCCTGGCGGCCGCGGCGACACCTAAAAGAAAATGAAGGGGCGCCCGAGCCCTTGGCGTCCCCGGCCGGATCGCGAGCGGGCCGCGGCGGCCCTCGGCTCCGAGCGCTCTCGCTTCCCCCGCCCCGGCGCTCGGCGAGCCGGAAGGAAGGCCGAGCGGCTGGAGCAGGAGGCGGCGGCGGCGGCGGAGGGCCCGCGGTAGCTGCGGCGGGCGCGCCCGGGGAGAGGGCGCCCGGGCTCAGAACCCCTCAGTCCCCGTCCCGGCCGAGCAAGAACAAAGCCCCCCGGCCGCCGCGGCGGCCTACGCGGCGCGGCACAAAGGGCGAGTCGCGACCGGCACCCATCCCCCTCCCCGCTCGGGGTTGCCCCGGGCCCCGGTGGCGGCCGGGGGGTGGGGAAAGCCCCGGCCACGCCGCCCCTCGCCCCTCCCCGGGCCGAGCGCGCGCGCCGCCCCCGCCCCGTCGGCCGTCCTCCCGGGAGGGGTCGGGGGCGCGGCGCCCCACATAACACTCCCCCTCCTGCGCAAGGAGCCACCCCTCTCCCCTCCCTCCTCCAAACACCACCGCCTCCGCTGCCACCGCCGCCACCTCGCCCGACGCTCCGCAGCTCGCCGCGGCCGGTGGGCGGTGCGCGGACCGTGCGCGCCGGGGGCGCCAGATGTGCAGTCCGCGCTGCCGCCAGTGACCGAGCCGCAGCCGAGCGCGAGCGGGCCGCCTCTCCAATGGTGCGGGGGCCACTTTGAGCGCACCCCGGCTTCCCTCGGCGGGGACCCCGACACCCCGGGCGCTGTGCCCGGTTCTGCCCTCTCCAGCCCGGCTCGCCCCGCGTTTGGACATGGAGGGGGCCGCTGTGCCCGCGGCCGGGGATGGCCCCGACTTGCGGCTGGGGGCGCCGGGCTCTCCTCCCGAGGCGGGGGCGGGGGCGACTGCAGCCCCCGCGGCGGCGGCGGCGGCCCCGGAGCCCAGGAAGCCGCACGGGGTGAAGCGGCATCACCACAAGCACAACTTGAAGCACCGCTACGAGCTGCAGGAGACCCTGGGCAAAGGCACCTACGGCAAAGTCAAGAGGGCCACCGAGAGGTTTTCGGGCCGAGTGGTGAGTGGGGGAAAACCCCAGGGGCGCGGGCTTGACGCGTCTGGGGACGGGGGACGCGCGGGGCCGGCGTCTCTCGTCCGGGGGCTCTCTTGCCGGCTCGGAGGCTCTCTTGTCCGAGAGGGGGCTTCCGGGGAACCCCCCTGACAGGCTCCTCACTCCTCCCGGGTTCTCCGTGACTCAGGCGTGTCTCTCTCCGAAACACTTGTTACATCCTGTCTGCGCATATTTTGGGGTTTTTATCCCAGCAGCAAAGTAGTATTTATGATTTGCAAACACTTTACAGCGATAGGACCGTCGGGGTCTCCCTCGCGGGCATGCATTCAGACCATGTCCTGGAATGCCTTATTGGTCTACCTCTGAACAGACCCTGGTGCTCCAAGTCCCGTGTTCTGTAGATGAATGCGAGCCCTGCCAATGCATCCTCCCAACCAATACTCCGCATCCTCTTGATGCTGCAGTCGTTGCAGGTTTTTAAGAGAGAAGGTTAGGAAGCAAAAGCGAAGGCTGTTGCATGCCTAGGGTCGTGACAGTTTGCGTCTGGTTTCTGGGAGAACTGAAATGTCCAGGACAGGACTAGCCTCACACATGCTGAGTTGCAGCCGGCTCAATTGCACGGCAGGTCCTGGCTGCAGGGCTACTAAATTGCTTTGGGGGTCTGGCCCATCTACCCCAGTCTTTGTGACAGCTGAAACCCTGCCAAGGTTCCCATAGCATTTGCACAGCCCCAGGGAGCGCCTTGAATGCCTCGGAGTCTCTGCGTTGTCCCAGACTTGGTTGGTTGTCATTTTCCTTTCTGCAGAACAGGCTCTTGAAATCCATACTGCTTGTGGCTAGAGGGTTGGGCTCAAAGTGACTGACTGTTGCAGAAAGATTTTGTGTGGTGTGTGGCAGAAAATTAACGTGGTTCTTTGGTTTGAAGCATATCAGATGTATTTTAATCGATTTAGGGCCAAAGTCAGGAACTAATTTTGGCACTCCTTGTGTGCACTCTGGGGAGTGTTTTGGCTCCCAGGGTTGCCTATAAACTTAACAAATATCCACAGGAAAAAAGCAAAATGAACTGTTGAATGGAGTGGTAAGTTGATGTTGGTATTTTTCTTTTGCATCTATCCAGGGACAGTTCTGTTGAAAAAATGGGGCACCAAATCAGAAAGTTCAGCCCTCAAATTCTCGAATATTTGGATGCCTGCTTAACTCCCTTGTTGCAAGCTTCACTGTTTGGATTGGTACAGCTTTATCCTACAGCTTAAAAATAAAGTCTATTACAGGTTAATTGGAAATTTGAGAAGTTGTTTGTTGTATTTTTAAGCTGTCTCCAATAAACAAATTCTATAAGAAGCAAGAAGTTGAGAATTCATTCTGGGCAGGTGCCCTTTTTAATAGGTTGAAAATTTTAAAGAGGAGATAGTTGTAAAGATGTCCTTTGAGGTCCGCACTTTCAGGTTTGTGGAAGAAGAGTCAGAGGAACGTGCACTTCATTCATGTTTTTCTTCTAAGGTGATATTCCCTAGGCTGGATGTTGAATAAGCAAAAACTAAGCTGAGCTCCTTGCTCATGTTATCTTAATAGCTGTTGAAGAATCGCGCTGGAAAGTTGAAGAGCGGAATAATGAAAAACAGACGCGGTTGGAGCTGCAGGTTGGGGATGTGAGCTTGTGTGAGGGGTTGAGTGGTAAGGGTGTGTCTGGGATCTTTGAGGGGACGTGGAAGCCTGAACGTTGGCAGGCTGTGTGAAAGAATGAAAGCATTTCTTATGGCAGACACCTTTCTGAGCTTCACTGGGGCTTCCTGTCAGACGTTTGTCTTGCTGTCTGATCCACAGACTAGGTTAGAGGGAAAGGGATTGCAGCAGTAGACAGGAGCCTCCTTTCTATTTGGGTGGGTGTCTTTCCTTTTATTTGCAGAACTCTGAACTTTCTGTTGGGTTTTCGTCGGATGGCCACTAGGGGGCGCCCCGAGCACGGAAGAAGCTCGTTTTTCAGCCGCCAGACTTGAGTCCTGTTGTGTTGTTATTGTCCAGCCCTCCTTCAGTTTCCCATTGTGCTATTAATTTCAGCTAGACCTTGTGATTTACTTAAAAAATTATATAAAGATTTTGAATCTGGTAGCAGATCCAAGGCTTAGAAGCTGGCAATCTCTAAGCTGCTTTCTACTTGATAGATAAGCTTCGAATGTTAGCGTCACCACCTAGTGAAAAACCTTGCTTTAAACAGATGGGAAAACTGAGGGTCAGGTGATGGGAAGGTGTCCTTGGCCTAGAGTCCTCCCCCTGCTGAGCACATTGCTCACAGATGGTGTAAGAACTAAAGTGAGAAACAGGAATTGTCAGGTGGAAAATTCCCTTTGTCTGGCTGAACAGAAAGTAAAACAAACACACAAAAAATAGGTCAGCAAGTTGTTCTTGCCTGTATAGTGCTTGATGACTCAGAATCTGTCAAGAACAGTAAGAAATGTTCACCTTAAGTGTGAACTTGGAGTTTTCTTCTGGTTCTATGGATGCACCATTATCTACAACTTGCTTTTGAGGAGAATTGAGAGAGCGCTGTCTTACTTCTGTCTTCGCGGTCTTCTGGTAGAATTCTGAAGTGATGTTTTATTTCTGTTTGCACCCATGCCTTGGATAGCACCTAGTATACAGGAGCAGTGGCTTTAAGCCGCTTTGCCAGTGCAAGTGGCTGAAGCCGGGTCCTTGGAATGCTGTGGAGTCAGCACTCCTGTTGAAAGCAGCTCAGAGACAGAAAAGTGTTTAAAAATGAGAATGTTGTGTCTTTTAATCGCACATCTGGAAGGCCTTCGGAATTAAATGAAACACCACACACCATCATCTATGTCCTGTGAAAGGCAGCTCGAAAGAGAGTTGCAGAATCAGAAACTTGATGGCAGCTGGTCCAGCCCTCTGTGTGGTCCAGGCATCCTCCCTTCTTCATTCCCAATGTGGCCTTGCGGTCCCTGCCTGCCCATGTCCATGAGACGAGGACTCAAAATGGCTCATTCCAGAGATTAATAAGCCCAGCAGTGAGGCACTCCTGCAGATGGGCTAAGAGCCCTGGCTTACATTCAAATTCTAACCCATCCTTCTCAAGCTTTGTGACCTTGCACAGGCTATGTGCCTTTTTGAAACCTCAGCTTCCTCATCTGTAAAACAGGCTACTAATAATACCAACTTCATGGACATGTTATGAGAATTGAATAAAATCATCTATAATCTATATATAATTTCCTCAAAAGGGGAAATTAGCCAGTTTAGTTTCCTATTTTAGGAGATTTTGCTTCTCATCTCACTTGGACTTTCATTTAGATTTTCAGACCATCAGAGACAAGATGCATTGAGCGATTAGCCTCTATTACTTAGAGAGAGGTAGGGGAAATAATCAACTTCTCAGGTTAATTAGGAAATGCTAGGTTAACTAGAGAAGTGGGCCTATAAGAAGCCAAGACAGCCAGATTCTGATAGGATCTGAATGCCTTTGTAAAGCCTTGAATTTGGGCTTTGTTTATTATACAACTTCTGTTTTGATACAGCTTTGAGAAGGGCAGTCAAACGAGCAGTGCCCTTGTGGTTAACAGTGCATGCATTTTCTTTGAGCCAAACTCCCTGGACCTTCAGGCTGCCCAAAATATTGCCAAAATACCAAAACCAAAAACAAACCACATTTTGGGGAGAAGTGTCATGTGATCACCTCACTGTCAAGGGCCAAGTTCAGCTTTCCGTTTGCACCAGGTTCTGTCTTGTGAGCAGTATGAGGTGTGGTGGGGTCTTTGGAGTCTATGGTGGAGGGTATGGCACACGAGGGGCAGGACTGCTGGGCAGAGTGTGTCCCTGAGAACCAGAGCTCTAGCTTTGGTGGGGGGCATCCTCACTCAGAGAGGGAACTGATTCAACCAAAAATGGGGGTTTTAAGCACTGGCCCAAAGTTAGTCATAGCCTGGTGCTAGAAAACTGCAGATCAGGGGGGTAATTTAGTAAGCCAGCCTGCAGAACCAGGGAATGTGTACCTGTCAGGTACAAGGTGGCAGGGGAGCCATGTTGCAGCCAAGGCCCAAATCCAGTCTTGGAGGGTAAGGGACCGTGGCAAATAGGTAGTCCAAACTTCTCATCCTGGAGGTGGGAAAAATAAAGCACAGAACTGTTAAGTGGCTTTTCTGAGTTTGCACAGCTGGTTAGTGACTGAGCTGGGTCTGAGTGACCTGATTCTCCATTTGGTGTGTTTCAGTCATTCATTTAATAAATCTTTACTAGAACAAGACATGATGATCCTCACTCTTTAAGAGTTTATAATCTAGTAGCAAAGATGAAATGTACTTACAAATATTGAACTAATTCTGTTCAGTTCAACAAAGATTTATTACTGTCTCCCATATGCTTCTCACCATGTTAAATACGGGGATACACACATGAGTAAGTCCCAAGTTGCTAACAATCTGATGGAAGAGACAGTGTAAGCAGCTAGTAGGCCATGAGTACCTCTTCTTTATAGGACTCGATTATTTCAGGTGATTTTCAGGTTGGAATGTTGTTCCTTGAAGCTTAGCTCATTAAATGGAATTTGGTCTTAGATGGAAACACCCACCCCCTGTACTGCCAGTGCTGCTATGATTACTAGCAGCCTATGTTTTTGAGAGGCTGTGGTGATTTGCACTGACATGTTCTCCCATTTAATCCTCATGATAGCGCTAACTGGTGTGCATTCTAGGTAGCCTCATTTAATAGATGGGGAAAGGGATATTTAGGGCACACAGCTAGACAGTGTCAAACAAGTCTGTTTTGAAACCCAGCGCTGCTGGAGAGATGAGGAATTCCTTATGTTGCACAGCTGGTGACCTCTGGATTTGGGCGTGGTGTTTTGCTCATGGTGCCAGAAGACCAGCCATAGGGTGATTCTTTTCCTGGGGGGAGGGGGTTCTTGTTGCTGTTCGGAAGGGGTTATAGCGAAGGGGCCATGGCATGCTGTACGGCTAAGGACAAGTGCTGTTGAAGATGACCTTGAATTTGGGGTTCAGAAGACTGGAAAATAGGGCATTTCAGACAGAGGCCAGATTCCAGGTTGAGCAGGCTGGCTTGCTTGGAATGCAGGGTTTGTGCAGGCACAGAGGGAGGCGAGATTGGTAAGATAGGATGGGGGTAATAATAATAATATTTATTAATAATAATAGTAGGTAATATTTCTTGAGGTGCTTCTAACATGCCAGGTATATATGAACTGATTTAATTTGCCTAACAATCCTAACATTGTTAGGAACTGAGTCACATGAGATGAAGGAACTGAGTCACAGAGAGATTCACTAGCCTGTGAAGGTTATACACAGCAGCAGGGCCAGGGTTTGGACCCAGGCCCCGTGAATGCAGAGACCTTGACCATATCCCTCCTTCTAGGTGGGCTGAGCTGGGTTCTGATCACGGTGGGGCTCTGAGCCCATCAGTCCAGTGTGCTGGCTTGGAGCAGGGAGGCCAGCCTGGAGGTGTTCACAAGAGTTGATGTATAAGAAGATAAGGATCAGACTCCCATTGCAGAAGAGAGATATGTCTGCCTCTGGGCAACTGTCTTTGCTGGGCTATGAGTATGTTTTAACGAATCAGGTCTGGAAGACTCCATCTGGACACACACTGAGTTGTTTGTTCCTTAAGCAGCCTCAGATTCAGGGGCCTTGAGAGGTCAGCTAGTTAACTTCTCTGACTGCAGGTAGAAATCCACCCAGGTCATGCCAGGATGTCGTGATCTTCCTTCTGGGAAGCCGCAGGAGATAAGGGTCGAGACAAGGTATCTTGTCCGTTGGTAAGCTCTGTCTAGCTGTACTGAACCTACTGTCAGCACCTAGTGCCAAGCACACGGTAGGCCCTCAACAAAGGCTTGTCAGATGAAACTGAAGTGAATTCATTGAGCAAGGGAATATTTTAGCAGATGTAGAAGCTATAGGTCATCATTTCTGATCTCCAGGAGCTTTCTGAATTTTGGGGAAGAACAGTCAATGGCTGGAAATGAATGGCAGGTTATATAGCAAAGTCTGCAGAACTAGGCAGAGCCTTCTGTGCACAAATTCTTTCTGTTACATTTGCTCACACCCTCATTAGAGAGAGAGAAAGACGTCTATCTAGGGGTTGTCGGCTTCCTGGCCATGGCTTCCTGTCCTCAGTGGCTCCAGAGTCAGATAGCTTAAGTCTCATTTGTCTTTCCCACATGAAAGTCCTGGAGCATCTGTAAGTTATGATTTGTGAAGTATCTGCTTTAAAGCAGAATGCATTTATCTTCACGCTGGCCCAGACGACACAATCCGGTGCAGGAATGAGAGGATCCCAGACCCGGGAATAGGAGGGCCTGGGCCGGATGACCCACCCGTGAGTGGAGTCTGGCTGTATTGATAAAATTCTCTGGAAAAGGCCCAGGAGCAGCCAGATGTTGACTTCTCAGCGAGAGTCTTCGGTAAACTTTTAACTGCATGATAAAATGGGGATAGGCAATCCCACTCCTAGGTCTCCCCGGAGAAATACAAACACATGTCTGCCCAGAAATGTGCAAATGTTTGTAGCAGCACGATTCATGAGAGATCTAAAGGAGGAGTGATCCAAATGTCTACCCGCTGGTGAATGGATAAATGAAATGTGGCATGTTCATTTTATTTATGGAATAATATTTATGATCCATTCTGTAGTTTTATTTATGGATTATTATTCAGCAATAAGAAGAATGAAGTACTGATGCATGCTATAACGTGGATGAACCTTGAAAACATTAGGCTAAGTGAAAGAAGCCCGTCGTGACAGATCATATATGGTATGATTCCATGTTGGTGACATGTCCCAGACAGGCGAATCCAAAGACAGGGAACATAGATTAGTGGTCACCCGTGGCCGGAGCGGGTTGGGAGTGATTGGGGACTTCCAACTGCAGCAAAATGAACTGCTAGTGGGTATGAGGTTTCTTTTTGGGTGCTGAAGATGTTCTAAAATTGACTGTGGTAATGGTTGCATCACTGTGTGAATATATTGAAAACCTCTGAAGTGTGTATTTTAAATGGGTACATTGTGTGATATGTGGGTTATATGTCAATAAAGCTGGTATTAAAAAAACACCTGGAGCTCGGGGTGGTGGGTGGGGAGTGGAGATGGGGTGGAAGCTCATGTCTCTCAGGCCCCCAAGATTCCAACCTTGGGGTCCCCAGAACGCTCATGCTCATTGTGTAAGATGTGGGAAGCCGTGTCCTGTGTGCCACGGTCCAGAGCAAGCCCAGGAACCAGACCATCTAGATCCACATTCCCTCCCTCCCTCCCCTTGACAGCTGTGTGGCCTTGGGCTAGTTATGAATCTCCTTTAAACCTCTGTTTTCTCATCTGAGAGGATTCAGTGAGAGGATGTGGCCCAGCTGAGCCTTTAGCTCAGTGACTGGCATGTAGTAGGAGTGCAAGAAATGTAGCCCTGGCCATTGCTGGTCTGAAAGGCAATTTGCCTGACTTAGAGAACCGCCTCCCTCTAGGAGGGTGGATTTGAAAAGGCTCCCCTCCTGGCCTGAAGCAGCCCCCAGACGGGTGGCTTCTGAGAACTGGATGCCATTCACTTCCCCCTCAGCTGGGTGCCCTGTGTGGGTACCACCTGCGCATTCCTGTTGGCAGCTCTGGGGGGAGGGGCTTTCATCATTCCTGTTAGCTACCATTTGTCACTACTCGGTGGCTGAAGATTCCCTGTAACATAAGGCACAGCACACGTTGGGGGTGGCATACCTTTTTTCCTTCCAATCTAGCAATAAGCCAGGTAGATTGAGTAAGTGCTTACTAATGTGCTGGGGACTGTGGGAAATTTCAGAGGAGAATATGACAAGCCCTGCCGTGGAGATAACGAGCATTTGGTTGGGGCGTGTACTAAATACATCTGGAATAATCTGAGAATCATGCAAGGTAGTATATAAACGAGGTGGAGAGGAAGAAATCATGGCTGTGGAATCAGACAGACTTGGGTTCAGATTCTTCCTGCCCCTTGGCAGCCAGATGACCCTGGGTAAGGTGTACATTTTCTCCAAGCTTCTGTTTTCTCATCTAGAAATTTCATCTACCAGTGTCCTACTAAGTGGGACTGCCATGAAAAGACAGGGTTTGGAACCTTCCAGCCCAGAGTCCATTGCATCGTAGGCGCTTGAAAACTAGAGCTCGTGTCGTTATTTTGGGGAGGAAGTACCAGCATAGAGGTCCTGCTAGTCTTAACTTGGGCTTAACGTAAGCCCTCCCATGAGTTGTGATGGGACTAAACTGCATGTCCTTCAAGGCTCCCGCCCTTGTGTCCTGACTTCCTCCTTCTTACTCCTCTGTCTCAGCCCTGTTGCCTTCAGAGAGTGTAAACCAATGCGGGCTTGATGGTTTGTTTGCAAGCACCTTGCTCTTCCTCCCCTGCCAGAAGGCAAGCAGGGGCGCAGTCTCACTCACTGTCATCCTAGCCTGTGGCCCGTGGCCAGCATGTGGTAGGTGCCCAGTGAGTAGGAGAGACGGAATGAAGGCCTGCGTGAGCAGCGCACCGGCCGCCCTGAGAAGGGGGAGTCAGCTCCGTAAAGGGGGGAGGCAGCCTGAGCCCCCATCCTTCTCCTTCCCTGGGTTGCCCTCTCCTCACCACCATGCAGACGGATGTGGAGAGCCCCTTTCTGCAAGCATGCCTTGGTGTAGCTCTGCTGCAGGCAGGAGAGGAAGAGGGAACCTGTTTTCCACTCTGGGCAGCTGCTCCCCAAGTTCTTTGGATCTTTGGAGCTCTGCATCTCCTTGGCCCCCACACTTTTACATCTTCCCCTGAGACTCCAGTCCCCCATCGGAGAAACCCTGGTGACCAGCTCTGCGCTGTAGGCAAGCTTCAGATGCAAAGTGTATTTGCAAGGTTTTTAAAACACTTTCTCCTGGGGTTGTAAATCAAGTACTTTAAGAATTGCAAGCCAGAGTTAATGTATGTCTGGAAGAAACACCATCATGATTTGCCTTTTAAACTCCAGAGAAGAATTCCTCTCGGATTGCTTTCATTAGGGATATCAAGAGGCAGCATGAGGTTTCCAGGCGGGAGGTGCTAAGAGGCAGCTGGGATGGGTTCCCCTCCTTCCCTGGAAGAAGAGGGAGCAGTGGTATTCAAGTGACTCTGGGCGCAGTTTGGCTCAAGGGCAATTTCCCAGTTTAAAGAAAGGGTTGCGGCTTCTTAGTCTTGGTATTTCCTAAGGGCCCCATTCCCTTCCACTTAGGTCAACCTCCTCATGTCCCTGTGGCTCAAAAGTCACAAAGGCAGCTGATTGCTGCAGGTTAGAAGGGGTCCTTGCTGGCTGTTGTCATTTTATTATGAATCAGGCACAGCTCATGTATAATTCCGCGAAGGGCCAAAGGACACTCTCATACGCCAATCCTCCACTGGATGGTGGAAGGGAAGTGGCCCATCCAACCTCTGAATCTAAAAGGGATCATGGGCGTGGTTCTGAGCATGGCCTCTGGAGCCAGGCTGCCTGGGTGGAGAGCCCTCCTCCAGCCTCCTGCGTGACCTTGAGATGTTCAGCTTGGGTCCGTTTCTCCATCTGTGGAATGGGAGTGGCTGTGAAGATCCATGAGTTGTATGTCGAGTTCTTAGGAAAGTGTGTGCCCACACAAACGTCCTCCCAGTGACATTCTTGGAAGGGGCCCTCTCGGCACAGGTGGGACGAGGTCTCCCCTGACTGTGTGGGGGTCAGCCTGGGCAGGCACAGTGCAGCACACACACAGTAGGTGCCCTGGTGTTGAGCCCCCTCTTTCACCGGTAAATTGAGGGGCTGAGAAAAAATGTTATCCAGGGTCCCAGCCAGCTCATAGGAAGAGAATCCTGGGATTCACTGCATGGAATTAGTGAAATGTAGACTTCATTTCCTGTTGCCTGGTTTTTGGCAGAAGGTCTCCCTGTTGGGGGAAGGGCAAGTCTGTGAATTCAGTTCTCAAAACTCTTCTCAGATTGTTTGGTGCAGGCTCTGACAGGTGTGAGGAGCATCTCCCTGTGTGGAGTGCAGGCCTGCACTGGGTGGCCTTCTCAGCATCCTGCGTTGGATGTAAATACATTCCTGGTCAGCCCAAGGCAGGCGCTTCAGAGGCAGATCCTGAACTAGACTCTGTGTGGGATAGAACATTCTCGCCTTCAAAGAACCTGCCAGTTTTCTTACCTGTAAAATGGAAGGATGATGGTAGAACCTACCTCCTCGGTTGTCCTAAGGATTCAGGGACAGTGCTGAGAACACTGCCTGACAATGTAGCCGGTTCTCAGGAAATGTTGGCAATTATTTGGGATTTGCAGGAGGACGAGCTCATGTCTGCTGGGCTGCTTGGAGGGAGGGATGTTTGCTCATTCCTTAGATACTTCTCGTTTAGGGAGATTTGCTTTTGGTCCCAGTGAGACCAGAGCCTGTGGCTGCCTCTGCTCTCAGTTGTGCATTCGGGTCTCCCCATAGGTGACATTTTTTCTCCTTGTGGCTTTAGCAGCGATGGTGGACATTCAGCATTCAGGGAGAGCTCAGCTCCTTCAGCCTGGTGACAGGTGGGGAGGAAGCAAGTCTGTGGGAATGAGGAAAAGACCAAAGAGGGGCCCTTTTCCCAGAGCAATGGATGTTTTTGGCAGCCTCACTCAAAAAGAAGGCTTGACTGATCTTTACTCCTATTTCGTCCTTGAAGATGAAGTCAAGCAATCCATCCATCCAGCTCACCTTGATGGAGCGCTCCATGACTGCCAGGCCTCGGGGTTATCCTTAGATTCATCCACAGGGAGAGATGCTACTGGTATTCCCACTTCCCGAGAAAATGCTGAGGCCCAGACACTAGAGATAACTTGGGGATGATGGCAAAAATGAAAGTCTTATCTTCTGAGCTCTCAGCTACAAGCCCCAGCAGCTTCCCAGCCAGAAGTAGAAATGTCTTTGTCATTTTTTTCTTGAGGCAGGTGTTCCTTCTGCGCTCCCAGGTAGCATGTTTCAATGTACTTATTCAGGTATTTGCTGAGCTCTTCCCCTGTCATTCGCCAACCCCATCTTCACTGCCCACACTTACCCCTTTAAGCTTGTCCATTGAAGAAGACAGATTCTGTTAGTGTGTGTGTGTGTGGTTTTTTTTTTTTTTGCTTCCATCTCTCAGAATTTCATCCTTTTGCATCAAGCATAAACATTATGCCGACTTGACTTTCTCAGTATCAATTTAAAAAGATGCCCACAAACTTTGAGAAACTCTTAGTGGTCCTTGATGCCACCTAATCACCTTGTATAATTCTTAAGGAAATTGCAAAGTGAACTCTTTTTCCAACTAGTGGGAGCAGTGGGAGGGAAGAGAATGACACGCCATTGACCTGGGCAGCTTGAAGCTCAGTGTGTGTGTGTGTTTGCATTGAAAGGCAGGGCAGTGATGCGCTAGCTCCTGCATCTTCTTCTTGGTTCATTGATACCTGTTTCCCAGGCAGCATCAAATGGAACACTCTGGAAGGGAACCGATGTGTGAGTGGACATGCAGAAATCCTGAAGAGAAGAGGAATAAATGGCAATCTCCACTAAGTTATATCCACCTTTGTGAGTGTGTAGGAAGGTCCAGAGCGGGAGGAGGATCCATTCTTTAACAGTCATAATAGCAGGAAACATTTGTTGAGGGATGAGTGTGTGCTAGGCACTGTTTGACTACTTTACATACCTTCTCTCCTTTGAACCTGTGTTATTAGTGTGTTCTTTTTGCCGAATAGGAAGGAGACACTTCAAAAGTTCAAATTCACAGAATGACAGAGCTGGGATTTAGGGCTGGCCCATCTGACTTCAGGGTCATGATCTGAACCACTGGGCTTCCTGGCCTGTCATGGGTACAGAGCCTTGGAATCTTTGTGGCTTCCTGCTTGGGATTTTCACCCACACACTGGATGGTAGACCCCCACCAAATCCACACTTGAAGCTCAGAGAAGCTGTCTCTGAGCTTGTGAAAGTAGCAATTAGAGGAACTTTGTTCCGTGATCTCAATTATTCTGTGACTTATTTATGTCTTCCCAGTGCCGAGTTCAGTGCCTGGCACGTGATGAGAATGCAATGACTACCTGTTGAACAGAGTATTATGAGTCTGGAGATGTTGACAGGAGACTTGGGGGACCAGCCCCACCATTGCCACTGTATCCTTCGGCAAGATATGCACTTCTATGGCTTCAGCTAGCTTATTGTAAGATGAGAGCCCTGGGACAGATTTTTGTTTTAGGATTCATTCTTCATTTGGCAAATATTTATTGAGTGCCTGCTGTGTGGCAGACAGCACTGCGCTCTGGGAGATAGGGAGAGAGGGGCAAAGAGACTGATGAGGTTCCTGCTTTCTCAGAGCTTACATTCCAGCTCTTTCCAGAATCTGTGTTTGGTCAGTCTTCGTGGTCTTGTCCCCAGATCGCTTCAAAGCAGCAGTGGCTGAATCCTCCCTGTTTGTCTTCCTTTTTGCCAGAAAGCACATCCTACCAGGGCAGGGGTGTTCGTCAGTTTTGCTCACTGATGTATCCCAGGTGCCTAGCACAGTGCCTGGCCAGTAAATATCGGTGACATACATGCATGTCTGAATGAAAGATTGCAGTAGCTCTCTTGCTAATGAAATCTCAGGATTTAAAAATTCTCAGGCTAAAGCCCAAGAAGCAAACAAAGGAGCAGAAATACCATGTTCTAGAAAAAAATACCATCTTTATAAAGGCAAGATGCAGCCGAGATTGGGAAGGTCTATTATCTCTGCTAGCTGAGGGATTAGGGAGTCAGGCAAGATTCCTCGATTTTTCATCTGGTGGTGCTTTTTGCAAACCACAGAGAAAACAAAACAAAAACAAAAACTCTCCCACTCCCCACCCTCCTTTACTTCAAGCAGAAAAAGCACTTGCTTCTTAAAACAACTCATGAAGGAAAAAATTATAACAAATATTTTGCATTTCTCTGGTGGCAGCACGGTCTGAATTCCTTTCTGTCCCACAACGAGTTCTAATTTTATGAAATGTTTGGATTAGCCACCAATTTTCTGGTGGAATTTAGAGGCTTGTATTTGTGCTTATGCTCGAAGCAAAGAAATCTCATAAAATCTGTGCAGTGTCTTGGGCCCAGTGGGACGATCTAGCCAAGGACAAAGTGACCATCAACAGAATGACGGAGGAGAAAGAGATCTCTCTGGCAGCTGTGGACAGGCTTTGTGGATGGTGGTGTGTTCTTGAACCGCAGTCTGTGGGGCTTGGCCAGGCTGCATACCACTTCCAGCTGATCACGGGCTATAAAAATTCCAGCCCAAGTACAGTGCCTTGTACCTGACCTTGTTCTTTCAATTCCTGGAGTCAGAGAACATTAGGGCATCTGGTAATTGGGTGAGAGGCATTTGATAACACATGTTCTGTGCTCCCCCCAACCCCTGCCCCCATAGCACATACTGCCTTGTGTTATCATTTCCAGTTGTCATATCTCATTCTGCCTCTAGACCTGCCCTGTCTGATAGGGACATACGGGACTATTAACATTTAAATTAATTACAGTTAAATTGAAAATTTCAGTTCCTTGGTCACAGTAGCCACATTTTAAGAACCTGATAACCCAATGTGGCTAGTGGTGACCACTGGACAGTGCACGAAAGATCATTTCTGTCACCATAGAAAGTTCTGAAGGACAGCACTGCCACAGATGCTGAGTTCAGGGAGAGCCGCTGAACACTGCTTTATTAGCTCTGTATGTGGCACCTGTCACTATCTGTGATTACCTCTGAGCAACCTCATTCATCATCTTTTCCATATCTCCAGTGTCTAGAACAGTGCCTGGTATGTAGTAAGCAGCCAGTAAGGATTTTTAGAATGAACAAATGAAGTTGTCTGAGTTCCCATTGGTTTGCATGTGCCTCACACACAGCAGGGCTTCAAAAAAAATTGAATCTAATACTTCAAGTTGTAACCATTGCATGGATTCCTCTGATGTTTGTTGAGCCCATACTGTGTGTCAGGCATTGTGGGAGGCTCTGGGGTATGTGGTGATATGGAGCAAGCAGACATGGATCCTCTAGTTCAGAAACTTAATCATTCCAGTGACTCTTTAGTTTGCTGGGACATGTCAGTCTCCTGGGTATACCTGTTAAAATGCACCATCCTTGGCACCCATCCCAGGAAGTGTGATCCAGCAGGGCAGAGGTGGGACTCAAGGAGACCTGGGTGGGAATCGTCAGCATTTTAACCAAGCCTCTCAATTGCTTATGGGGAATGGTTTATTGTCTGTTCTTTGAGAAGCACACTCTGGACAAAGGGAAGCTAGTTGCTGTATTCACCTGGGGATACACCACCCCACTTTCTTCGGTTCACACCTTCTCTTGTGGTTATCGGAAGGCCCTAAGACCTTGAGGTCTTATATTGGGCCTAAAGCTTACAATCTCTGCCTGCTGTCCTCCTGTGGAGTGTAGTAATCATAGCGAATAATATATAGCAGTAATTGTGCCAGGTGGTAGACAAAGCATATCAAATCACTGACTTAAATTCATCCTCACTGGTAACCCTAAGAGGTACATGCCATTGTTCTTCTCATTTTATGGTGGGTAAATTGAGGTACAGAGAATTAGGTCATGTGCCCACATTTTCAGTACTTGTGTGCGAGATTCAAACCCTGAGGTGCTGTCCTGTGCTGCTCATGTCACTGAGCTTTGAGCAGCTAGCTGCCTCCCCAGCACTGACTGGGCCTTTATATCCTTCTCTGCTAGTTGCTCGGAATCAAAGTTGAGGTGTATTTATGCAACGTCTGTTCAGGGGATTAGCACGTGTGAACCTTATGAGCTCTGTTGGTCTATAAATATCCATCCCTGCAAGGAGCGTAATTCATTCATTCATTTGTCAGACACTCCCTTGGGCCTACTATGTGGCAGCCCTGTGGTGCTTCCAGGTGTACCTGGCCTAAAGGGGGGGCCAGAGGTCTAGGCAGGGACCTCCCAAGAACGTGTCACACCCAAGATAGTTTTTCTTCCAGACAGGAAGAGCAAAGCAAATCTTAAAAACTAGTTGTTCCCTTATTTTGCTGCTGTGATTCTCAAGTTTTTACATAATTTGTATAGAACGTGCCTGTTTCACTTCATAGGAATGCTTTGTGTGTGTTCTGGTGTCCAACATATGGAAGGATGTGCCTCCCTCCCCACCTTTTTAACCAGTCGGCAACCCTTAGAACTGGGATCTGCCCAGCGCTCCTGATGCACTTGGGAGAACCTTGAAAGAAGCAGAGTGATAGGGAGAAGCCTGAGCGCTTCTAGGACACTTGGGGTATGCCTTCTGCATGCATATGAGAGGAGGCAGTTGGCAAGTGTCATCTCATTTCATGGCAACTCTGTGACACGGTAACTGTTATTTCCACTTTGCCATTGAAAAAGTTGGTGTTCAGAAAAGGTAACTGATCCGTTCAAGTAATCGAGGTAGCACCTGGGTTAAAAACTAGGGTCCGTCTGACCCCACTGTGGACTCTTCCCACTATGCCACTGATTCTCAGTCCTGGCTGGGTATTAGAATAACCTGGGGACCCCTTAAAAGCTTTCTTGGCCCGGGTATCAGTGTTTTAAGGAGCCTCCCAGGTCCCTGCAATGCACTTCTGGAGTTAGAGACACTGGCTGGAGCCTGCAGACTCCAGAAGGGGTTCCCATCAGTGTGTGGTCAAGCTGGGACCTTGCCCCAGGAAGGTTAGTCCCCTCCCCTATCCTTGTCCCCAGTATGCTCTCTCCACCGAGAACTGGTGTGTCCAAAACCATCCCACTGGACCTGGGCCGGGACCTTTTGCTCTGTTGCATCAGAGACTGCCCGTAAACCAGCAGCTGACTTGTTTTCTTTTTAGGCTCCAGTCATAGCAACCTTTGTGTGTCTGTTTATTTCAGGGAGATAATTCCATCCTACAAAATCGATTCCCAGGGGGCTACAGAAGTACATTTGGAGGGACTTCTTTTTAGCAGGGCGACCTGAAATGTCCTCTTAGAAGAGGCCACAGCTGCTGCCTTTCTCCCAGCCCCCGTCTCCCTTTGCCTGGGATGTTGTCCTCTCAACCTCCTGTTTTGAAGGTCTCATTGTAATGTTCTCACACACCTCTCTGCAGAAAGCCTATTTGTTCATGAAAAACCAAGACCATCTTTGGAGCCCTTACCATCGTGGGGCACCCTCCTGGGCGTTTTCTACATGGCATCTCCTTGCAATTTGCCTTTCCTTGGTAACGATGGGAGTAGACACAAGTCTGAAATCTGGGGCTTTTTATCCTTAGAATGCAAGGAGTTACAGGTGCACCCCAATTCACTGGTGGTGTTGGAGAATGAGGTGTTCCATGGATTGTAGAGGCAGCCGGACTGGGGCAATTGACGCGGTTGGAATGATGGTGGGTAGCTGGCTGACTGAAGAGAAGGGTGTGGAAAAGCAGAGAGCAGCCTTACAGCCCCTGCCATGAACCTAGGTCAAGGAAATGGAGAACACTGGTTCGTCTGGTGCTTTGGTTAAGTAGGAAGACTAGTAAGTTATTAACAGAGCTCTAAAAAAGAGTTGTCCAGGCCACAGAAGCTCACCCATTTAAGAGATCATTTTTAAAAAAATTGTAGCCATTTATTATGGAACTCTTTCTCAAGTAGGTAGGTGTATACTTTATTGCCTTCTTAAAACAAAGTACCTTGAAGGTAAACATTTTCTTCGTGTCTTTGGGGGAGCTTCTCCCAAATGGTCCTTAGTCCTGTGTTTTGGAGTTTGCATGTCTGCTCTTTATAGTTTGGCTGTCTTCTCTCTCGTCAATTTCATTCCTTTTGCGACCTTTTCAAATGATGAAATTCTTCTTTTCCCTTTAGCAAAAATAATGCATGCTCAATATTGAAAACTCACAGACACAGAAAAGTTAAAGACTAAAGGTAAAGTTTGTTATTCTGTGTTGCTTCTATCAGTGAGGCTGTTCCAGCAGCTTTCTAGTTCCAGTTTTCCACATCCGCACAGATTTTTCTGTGACCAAGCTGGTTAGAATTGTTAGGAAAACTGTGGTGACCATGTGCAGGGGGCTCAGTGCATGGATTTGATGACATTTTTTGGGGTGGCTTCCTAGGGTTTATTTCCCATCCTCATACAGTGCTCACAGCTGAACAGGCCTGACAATATATCTGGTGAAGTCACATTTTCTCATGTAACAGGATGAGCCATTTTGGGGACAGTAGGGCTGCCAGGGCCACTCAGTATGTGACTGAGCTGGGTCTCTTGACTCAGTGGTCCAGTGTATTTCCCCTTTTTCACCTCTTACCTGTGTTCTAGATTGTGAGTGAAGGGGTGAGTGGCTTTGAGATAAAGGAGATAGTGCTATGTTTGGATAACTAAAACCAGGAAAAACCTACACTTACCTCAATTATCTGGGTTGCTCAAGGACAGATTTTTTAACTTCTTTTCTAGGAGAAGTGACCTCCTCTTCAGCCTGCCAGACTCACTCTCTGTTTGAACATCAGTCTTAGATTAATACCGAGATGGACGCAGAAATACACTTGAAAGCAACTTGCCTTATTTTCCGTACATAGCTTACATTTTATGACCTGCTTAAAGATGCAGGGAGCATAAATCCTAGGCAGGACTGGGCTATTTACTTGTTAGTCTTTTCTGCAGATGGGTTCCTTGCATCAGAGCCGGGCTGGCTTCAGATGTCTGCTCCAGGATATTTTAGCTGAACTGTTTGAGTCCATTAAACAAATGTAAGAGTTTTGGGGAAAGAAGGGCTATGTCTCAAACCAAATGTTTTACATGGAGAGCATCTGGGGAATATTGGTATTTGTGTGTACAGTACATCAGAAAGCAGCTTGGCGTGGTTCAGCTGGGATGTTTCTGGCCTGTGGTTGCTGGATTTGACAGTTTTGTTGTAAGGGAATAGTTCTTATGAAGTGCTGCCATAAAGGCGATGCTGGATCCAGGAAGGGGTGTCCTTGTTTAGCCGCACACTCAAACTGTTCTGATTAGCTTGCTGGCTAGTCTGTCCACGGCATTTGAATAGTTTGATATCTATTTTTGGGGAACTAGTTTCCCCCAAGGCTTAAAATCCAGAGAAAGGAAGCCTCACGGTGCCAGGACTCAGGGTGTTTCTTCTTGAGCCTGTGGCACCAAAGAGCTGATGAAATGAGGAAACAGGCTGGCCCAGTGCACGCAGCATCGGCCCCAGAAGCCAAGCACCTTGGGTTGAAGCCTGGCTGTTGCCTTTTATGACCTGCGGAGACTAGGGGAGTTGCTTTTATCAGTTTCAATTTTCCTCTCCTGCAGAACTAGCCTGTCCCATGAGGTGGTGGAGAGAATAATATAGGGTGAGGTGGCATTGTGTACGTAGAAAAGGGTCATTCGCACACTCGGTATTGCATCCACCAGGACAGAAGTGATGTGGACTAGAGTGGAATCCGGCATATCATCCAGGTAGGTTGTCCACCTTCAGTGATTTGTCGATACTGGACCGGGTTGGTGGTAGTGAGTGGATGGGTGAGAAAGGAATCATTTCATAAAAATTAAGACTTAACACGATTCATCGTGTTTGATTCTGTCCAACTCTGCTCTGATGCCCGACTCCTTCCCAGATGAGCAGTTAGGGTTCCTGTCCTGTGATCGCTGTTTGCTATGCCTGGGGTTGGCTATAAATGACCTTCCCTTTTGTTAGATTATATGTTGACTGTGATCTAGGTAGCTTGGACAATGACTAGTGTATTAGTCTGCTTACTAATTAGATAATAGTAACGGAATATTACAGACTGAATCACTTAAACAACAGGAATTTATATTCTCACGGTTCTGGAGGCTAGAAGTCAAAGGTGCCAGCAGGGTTGGGTTGTGGTGAGGCCTCTCTTCCTGGCTTGCAGAAGGCCACCTTCTTGCTGTGTCCTAACATGTCCTTTGCTTGGTGTGTGCACACTCCTGGTGTCTACTCCTCTTATAAGGACATCAGTCCTTAGGCTCAAGGCCCTACCCTTATGATCTCATTTAGCCTTAATTACCTCCTTAAAGCCTTTCTTTCCAAATACAGTCACATTGGGAGTTGGGACTTCAACATATGAATTTGTGGGAATACAATTATGTCTGTAACAACTGGTAAATATTTTATAGGTGTGAACATTATCTGGCAGAGAATATGGCTAGACTTCCTGCACCTTTCTGCAAGATAGGTCCAAATGGTCCCAACTGAACCCCCAATCAGCTGGGAAAAAAGGGCAAAGCTCCACAACCATGTAATATGGCTTCAGTGTGGTGTGAGAGGAAATTAATGTAAAAATTATATCTGGATGGGTCCTGAAGACAGCATTTCGGCTAGTGCAATAGTCATAGGCTCATTTTATGGAGGAGATGACTGAGTGTAAGGCACGCAACATGAGTGAGCAAAAGGGTTGGTGGAGATACTGTCCTGGCTCCTTTTAGGGATGGAAAAATGATTAACTTGAGCAAAGTGGGACTCAATTCTGGTCTTATTTAGGAGTGTGAGACACAGGGGTGGAAACTGGAGGAGTCATGCATGGAAGGATTTCTCAGGGGAACCCACCTCTGCACACATACACCAGTTTGCTTGTGATGTGACTAAAGAACACTTTGCTGGGAAGGGTCTTGGAGTCCCTGAAAGAGCATCTCCTTGGCCAAACTCTAGGGTCATGGACCACCCATGGGTATGAGGGGGGTAAGCATCCTGACTGACAGTCCCTTTGTGCCAAAGCCTGTGTATCTTCTGTCCCATCTCCAGTCCCACCTGCGGAGCCCTCCTGGACTTCTTGAGCCCCAGCACAGCTGTTTGCTTGCTTAGTAACCTTGTTCTCTTTTCTCATGTTGACCCATTGACATCCCCTGATAGAAGTTAGGGGTTTTCGTTGCAAGTGACAGAAACAGACTCTTGTGACTCATTCAAGGAGAAAATGAATCTGTAAGTTGTGGCGTATCTCCCAGGACCAGGCTTGGGAAGGGACAAAAGCTAAGGAAGCCCTGACGAACAGATGATCTCTTAGATTCTTGTTGGGATGAATGCCCTAGCCATTCTCAGACCATTCTGAGGAAAGAGTATCTACTTAACCAAACTCTAGGATCATAGATCTACCCGCTGGCTTGGGGAGGGTGAGTATCTTGACTGACAGTCTCTTTTTCCAATAGGGGTAGTCCCCAGAGCAAAGTCAGGGTGTTCCTACTAGTAGAAGGGCGAATGGGTGCAGGGGAGGGAGGAGCCTCCCTATCCACTGCCCTTTCCAGTTGAATGGTCATCTTCTACAGGACCTGGTCAATGCCTTATCCAGAGCAGATTTCCCAAAACTGGTTTCTGGAGAATTGACTCATTATTGCATCACTTTAGGGTCATGTCTCCCAGACCCTCCTGTCCAGCTCTGCCTTTTGCCCAGCTGCATGGCTGGCCTCACAGAGAGCAGCAAGGAATACCAATGGATGTGCTTTGAACACGGAAGTGGTTTAATATTAGGTTAAAAAAAGACCTGAGGTGGGGGCAAGGCCATGTGGCTTTAGTGGGGCCTTCACTTCCAGAGACTGATTTACCACACACCTTCTATGTGCCTCTGATTCAGCTCACACTTATCAGACACCTACTATGTGCTGAGCACTCTTCTCACTTTGTCAGTGTGGTACAGAGCTTAAGAATATGGTCTCTGGGTTAAGTGAAGCCCAGCTCTCTTGTGTATTAGTTGCGTGCCCTAGAGCAAGCAACCTCACCTCCCTCAGACTCAGTTTATATTCCCTGAGAAACAGAAATATGTTTTTGCAAGAATTGAGTGAGGAGGTTTATCGCAGCAGTATTTACAATTGCCAAGAAATGGAAGCAACCTAAATGTCCATCAGTAGATGAATGGATAAAGAAGATGTGGTACATATACACAATGGAATATTATTCAATATACGAAGAAAACAAATCCTACCATTTGCAGCAACATGGATGGAGCTAGAGGGTATTATGCTCAGTGAAATAAGCCAAGCCGAAAAAGACAAGTATCAAATGATTTCACTCATATGTGGAGTATAAGAACAAAAAAAAACTGAAGGAATAAAAACAGCAGCAGACTCACAGAACCTAAGAATGGACTAATAGTTACCAAAAGGAAAGGGACTGGGGAAAATGGGCGGGAAGGGAGGGATAAGAGGGAAAAAGGGGCATTACGATTAGCAGATGTAATGTTGGGGGGGCACGGGGAGGGCTGTACAACTCAGAAGACAAGTAGTGATTCTATAGCATCTCACTACGCTGATGGACAGTGACTGTAATGGGGTTGGTGGGGGGGACCTGATGAAGGGGGTAGTTTAATAATCATAATATTGCACATGTAATTGTAGATTAATGATCCAAAATAAATTATTAAAAAAAAAGGAATTGAGTGAGGGAGAGGTTGAGCCGTTTAACAGAATGATGCCCAGTGCCTGGCACGTAAAAGACTTGATAACTGGTAGTTATTATCCCTATTAGCTCTTGTTGTGGATTCGCTCCCAGCCCTTCTGGAGTGGACACTTTTATTATCTCCACTTGAAAGAGGAGCAAGTTCAGCCGCAGTGGTTTTGGGACAAGTAGGGAATCAACTCTTGAGAGATGAGCAAGTAAAAGAAGACTATGGACTGACAAGAAGTCCTTCTGTGATTTTATGGTTTTTAAGGGTCCTTCCCCCCAGCTTTATGGAGATATTATTGACAGGTAACACATGTAAGTTTAAGGTGTACAATGTAATGATTTATGTATATACTGTGACATGATCAACACAATAAGGTTAGTTAACACCTCTCTCTGTCCGAGTGTGTGTTGCTAACATTTAAGATCTACTCTTACAAACTTTCAAATATATGATACAGTATGGGTAACTATAGTCACCATGTTGTATGTTATATCCCCAGAACTTAATTTATTCTATTTTTATTTTTTCATTTTTTTATTCACACATAGTTGATATACAATATTATATTGGTTTCAAGTGTACAACATAGTGATTCGACAGTTCTCTACATTATTAAGTGCTCACTCTCAGAACGAATTCATCTTAGAGCTGGAAGTTTAACCCTTTGACTAACATCTCCCTATTTTCCCCACTCCCCAGCCCCTGGCTGCCACCAAATCTACTCTATTACGGAGTTCAGTTTTTGTCGATTTCACATAACAGTGAGACCATACACTATTTGTCTTTCTCTGTCTGACCTATTTCACTTAGCATAGTGTTAAGGGTCCTTTTTCAACACTTGGGGTCCATGGCAGCACCAGTTTTTCAGCAAATGCTATACGCCAGGCACCTGCTAGGCACTGGAGATGCTGCAGTGAATAAAACAGACATGGTCTTTGTGGGATGAAGCCTACAACTAATGAAGGGAGGTGAAGTTATGGAAGGGGACCTATCTGTGCATTATGGAGGCCCATGGCAGAGGATGGATGCGGAGGAGGTGGTCAGCTGAGGAAGTTAGGGTGTGGAGGGATCCCGGCAGAGACCAGCACAAACGTCCAGGGCCATGAGCATACTTCTTGGCCCAGGCTGCTCCTTGGGTTCCTGTAATGACCACAGAACCCTACCCCAACCTCCCAGGACAGGAACGTAATAGCAATTAGATAAGGCTCACAGAGACAACACGCCGGATAGGGCGGCAGGAAAGGCCCACCCAGGACTGAGCTGGCTCCTGGGTGCGGGGGAGGGGCGGGGCCGCAGGCTGTCACTGCTGGGGGCTGTGTGTTTGCAGCTAGAGAGGCTTCCGTGACAGGCACCCCGCAGGTTTGCGGGGCAGTAGTGAGTGGGCTGAGGAGCAGCCGGGTGGTTTGCAGTGAGACTGTGGAGCCGGGACCGGCTGTCAGCTCTCTGGGTAATAGGCAATGAGAGCTTCCCTTGGATGGAAAAGAAGCTCTGGGCTTGTGGGGAGAGGACGAATGAGCCTCCAGGGGCCAGACTGCTGCCCCGGCTATGGATCCTATGTCTTTCCACATTCTGGTTGCCATGAATCCATTTTCCAAAAAGAAGGATTCTGTCACCATAAAAATAACTTCCAAAGAATCTTCTTTTTCACTTACCTATAAAATCACCCATGGTTAAAATATAAAATAAACTTCCCTCCTCCCTTTTTTGGTGTGTATGTTATATATTTTACCATCTTAAGCAATTAAAACGGTTTGTTCCTTGTTCTGCTCACCTGGGTCAGCTACATTCAACTGACTAATTTCCATTCCCTTTGGAAAACCCATTTTGTTTCTTAGGTCTTTTGTGTCGTTTCTTCATTGTTCCCAAGGTCAGTGATTAAGTAGAAGCCTGAAGTTAATATTTAAAAGCAATGTTTTCAGTGAATTAAGAAATAATGGGATAAAACTCTCCCAAGTATGCCTATTCCTGTATGTATCAAATCAGGCTTCAAAAATGGAACAAGGTTTGGGCTGCATTGGGCTGAAACAGTGTCCCTGGCATGTCTGTGTGAGGACAGCTGCCTGGCACTGAATGAAGGTGAAATAATGTGGTATAATAATGTGGTGAATAATGTGGGATCAATGCCATGCCCTCTGTACCATGCAGCCCTCCAGGCTTCACTGAAACAGGTTATAATTTGCCCGCACTCTTAGGAGTATCTGTCACTCCCTATATTGGTGTATTAATAAGTTCTGGGGCTTTGCTCCACTGGGGCCACCTCAGTGTGAATGATAGGTTTTTCTGTGACAGTCTCAGTTCTGTTGCTAGCTGTATGGCTTGGAATTTGGTTAGAATTCCCAGCCTGGAGAACTAATCCCAGACTGGAGTGAGACTCAGGACTCAGGCTGCCGCTCCTGGGCTGCTATTACCTTCGTGAATGTGGGCCTGCACTTTTCCCTCTTTGGGACTCAGTTTCCTCATCTATAAAATGATGGGTTGGCTTAGAACCCTCTGAGGTCTGGCAGCTCTAACATCTCCTGATGGTAATGGTGCTCTTTGTGCCTTCTGCCACAGTGACGATTTACCTTCTCTGCCCTCCAATCCTCTCTACCCAATCGGACAGGATCCCTCCATCATTCCTGTGGGGTTGGCTCTCTTGTCCTGCTCATTTGCAGATGAGGCAGCTGAGCCTGTGACGTGCTTTCCTGAGTACCTCTCTGTGCAGGGGGCACCTTGGCCAAGTTGCTGTGACTGATAACACTGATATTGTGTTTCGTAGTAGTTCTGGGCTTGGAGGTTAATAAGTAAGAGTTGCACAGCCCTAAGCTTAACCAAGCCGTGTCAACAAACAGCATCAGAGTATCAGATGCTACCAGGTGAAGCTGTCCAACTTAAAGGTAAGCTCAGCTCTCTGGTCTGGCCCTTCCTCTCCCCACCTCCCCCCGACCCCCCGGGACAGTTTTAACTGGGAAGAAAAGCTGTAACACTTTAGAATTCTGAGTTGGTGTTGCATTTGGCTTTCAGAAATGTGAAAGTCCAAAAATAAACAGCTGCTTGGCCCCGTGAGCTTGAGCTAAGCAGCCTTGCATTTTCAGTCTGCTCTGGAGACGTTCCCTTTTACCACGGCTGGAGCCCCAGCCTGTGTGCGGAGTGGGAGGGAACCCATCAGCAGCCAGCTTTCACCGCCTTCCTGCAGCCGGGGGCCTGCCTCGGGCTAGGATGAGCGAGATGTCCTGTGGGAGCAAATCTTCCCTGTGCCAGGGGCAGATTAATTTGGGTCACTGGGTCCCCTCAAGGAAGCAGCTTGTTTTTAATTCCCCCCTATATAGATGGGCGGCTCATTAATTTTCATGAGCCATCTAACGTGTAGTGTCACTGCATAATATGTGAGACGTGAAATAGTAAGTGCCGTCATGGCCACATTTACTCTCGTTGAAGAGGGCAGTCGTCAAACCTCAGAGTGCAGCAGCATCGCCTGGGAAGTTGATAAAACATGCTGATACTAGCTTGTTCCCCACCCTTCCATTCAGTAGGTCTAGGGTGGGCCCTGGAGTCTGAATTTTGGCAGTTGCTCGGTGGTGGGCTCACCACCCCCTGGATGACTTGCTCTCTCGGAGAACCTGACCGTGACCCCTGGTGTTGACTTTCCACTTGGCCTTCTTTTGAACACTCCTTTGGTTCCTGCCCGGTCAGCCACGGCTACCACCTCATGTTCACAAACCCAAGGCCATTTGCAGAGGGTAACGGGCCCGCGATTTCTTAATCATTAAGCCCACATCCTTTGTGGCATCGCCATTGTGAGTAATGATGGTCTTAGCTCCATCTTTGAAGGTGGGGGTTAGAGAGCAACGACTGACTATACATGTAGATAAAAATGTCCCGGGCCTCTCTGAGACCCTCCTAAGCAGGCCCTGGCCCCGTCAAATAAATATCTGATTTGCTGTTTAAATTCTGGAAATAGAACACATTTTCCACGGCAGGAGAAAAATCAGTATCATCTGAGGAAACATCTCTGATGGGAAGTTTTGGGAGAGAGGATTGAGAACTGAAGTACAGAGGATTATATTTTCAGAACCGCTTGCGAGATTAAAGGGCTGGTGGTGGCGAATGGTGGGATGTCATTCTTTGAAGAAAGAGCTGTTTCTTACACATGCACATGCTGGCATTGGGGTGCCCCTCCTCAGAGCCGGTTGCTATAATTCTTGGCTTCCAACCCATTTCTGTCTGAAAAAACATCCATGTAATGACATGAATCAACAGGCGGGAGAGGAAGAGGCCCAGAGGCCCTGGCGAGGAGCTGGCTCAGGTCCCTGTGGGGCTGGTTGCATCATGGCAGTGTGTTGTCCTGAGTTGGCCGAGGTCCTCACAAAGATCTGGGGGTCATTTAATTAAGGGCTTTAGCTGCAAGATGGTCTCCTGGGTGGCATCACCATGGTGAGGGCTGGCACAGCCTGAGTGGAAGCCCTTCAGTGATCCTGGGGACCTTTGGAATTCGTGGCCCAAGTGGAGCTCTGCCTTGCCCTGAACTCTGACCATGAACCAGATGCGAGCAGGAGCCCCTGCACCGGCCTCCAACTTGACTTGGCTGTGAGGGCCTGTCTTGCCAATGGGTTTCAGCCCCGGGCAAGTTCGCTATAGATTCAATGTGACCAAAGAAATTGACAGCAAAACGTTCTTGGGGTGAAAGGGTTATACCCAACTTTATTTCCATGGTGGCAGGTCAGTCACTAAAATCCTGTTCACTTAGAGCGAGTCTGCATGCAGCAAGCCAGTCTCTGCCTCTGGGCTCCTCTGTCTGCAGAGCTGTCCTCTGGGCCTCTCTGCCTGCACAGCTGTCCCACACAGCCGTCCTCTGGGCCTCTCTGCACAGTCATCCCGCACAGCCATCCTCTGGGCCTCTGTCCTTGGCGCTGCTACCACTCCAGCCCCTGCCCTGCTCTCCTGCAGCTTTGCAGCCATGCCACCGTGTCTTGCCCAGAGCACTGGGCAGAGCTCTTTATATAGAGTCACCAGCCATGTATTGCCCACAGGTGTGCAGTGAGCTAGTCAACCAGGGCCAGGTGAGAATCCTGGCCACAGGAACTCTCATTTTATCCACAGGGCCCCTGGGCCCCTTGGTAAGGAACGATCCCCAAGCTGCCTGTGGAACGTGGCTGGGTGTGAGGTCACACCTTGTGAGTGGCGGAGTAGCTGCCAGCTCCTGCGGCCGGGATTAGATCACCAACTGTTCTCACCAGGTGATGCTAATGCTGTGTTTATGGCATGTTTCTTCCCTGCTGTTCAGTCCCCCAGTTCCACCTCCAGGACTTCACTTATGACCCTGTAAAACTTCACCTGCCCGGAGGGGGCCCTGCACGCTGGCCTTTGGGTACTGTTTGGCATCCTTGGAAGGATTCTGTCACCTGCCATGTTTTCTGTCCATCATGGCTTCACCAACAGCCTCACCCATGGGCTCAGCCTGTGGCGTTCTTAGCGCCCTCTCCCATAAGCTGTGTGCCTTTGGGCAATAGTTATCTTCTCTGTGCCTCTATTTCTTCTCCAGTAAAATGGGGTTATAGTTAGGATTAAAGGAGGTAAGGCCCCCTGGCACATGGTTAGCACACAATAAATGTTAGTTATTGCTATTATTAAGAATACTGCCACGGAGTTAAACATGTTGATATGTTTGCTAATGCCTTTAAGAGATGAGAAAACTGAGGCTGTGAAAAAAAGCCAGAGCTTTCACTGTGCCACTCTGCCTCCGCATAGCCCTGCCTAGATCACTGAGCTCTCAGATTCGCAGTGGCCACCACAGCAAAGGACGCCCGGCAGGCTGCGGAACAGGTGGCTCTTTGGTGCTTATTCAAAAAGTGAAAAGCTACCTCCACAGAAGAGGAAGGCTGGGCCTGTTACATTTAACAAGAGATGGGAATTGGCTGGGCTGGGTTTGCCTCTTAAACAGACAGGCACCGCAGGGCAGAATTCGCAGGTCCGCAGCCAGACCTGCTGCTGCATACGGTTTAAACATTAAGCTATAGGGTGGCCTTATTTAAAAGCAGACCATTTTATAAGGCACATGGTGATGTCTAGACTTGGGAACATTTATGGAAGTGGCTCTTCTGCGCATGAGTTCCCAGCTCCAGTCATTTTGAAGGCAGAGTGACATCCCTCTGACTCCTGCAGGAACAAATTGAATTTTTTTTTTTTTTTGGAGGGTGTATGATTTCAGACATTGGGTCATTCCTTCCTGCGGGGCCCTTTCCTTACCTCTTTCTTTGTCAGCATGGGTGAGGAGTGAAGAGGAGGTTCTCTCCGTAATGCCAGCATCTGTGCGTTTCTGTGGCAGCCCTTGGCCACAAGGGAAGTTACCTAATTACTTGTGTAGTTTTTGCTCAGCTGCCCTTGTCCCACCTCCCCTCCCCACCCCCACCTTGAGGGCTGGGGCAGAATCGTGTTAGCCCCTTGTGTAATCTCAGCACTATGCTTCGTATGTGGTGGGCGCTCTAAAGGAATGAGTGAGCGGACAGTCAGAGTCCAGAGAGCCTCGAGTGGACGTCTTAGATCAGATTTTGGACTCTTAAGTAGGAACATTTTATTCCTGTTCACTTGGATGGACAACCATTAGAAGGAGATGAGAGAAAATGGTCCTGAGGTTGCTGTTTGGGTTCAAGCTGCTTATCCTTCTGTCTGATCTCAGACAGGGGCCATGATGCTGGTGGCCGGTGAGTGCCCACTGCTCTGAGCTTCCTGACATTTCAGAGGAAGGTCCATTTTAAAGACCTAGGAGAGAGAGTCTCTTGACTTTTCTGTACTTTGGGAACAAATTGGTCTCCATTCCCTAGACCTTCACTCACCGCCCCACAAGGAACCAGGAGAATTAAGGTTTGTTCCGAGGATGAAAGGAAGGGTGGATGAAAGGAACAGGCTCTGCTTATGGGCGGCTCTCCCCGGTTACACATTTACTCCCTGGCAGACATTTACTGACCGCTTGGGCCAGGCACATTCTAAACGCCTGACTTTGGATCCTCACACAGATCCATGAGATAGGTGCTTTATTTCCCTACTTGACCGATGAGGAAACCAGAGCACTGGCTGTTTGTGCCACTTGCCCAAGGTCACATAGTTGGTGAGTGGTTTTAGCTAAGACTCAAAGCCATGACGCTCACCATGAGACAGTACTTCTTCCCTGTGTGCTGGCTCGGTGTATCCTTCAACTCCGTGAAGAAGCACTACCTTACATTACAGGAGCCACATTTATAGATCTCCTTCTCCTATTATAAACTACTCTTTAAAAAGGTGACGGCCATTCTTAGCTCCCAGGCTCCTACAGAAACAGGGCACAAGTTGAATTTGGCCACAGGCTGAATATGCAGCAAACAAAGAAGGAAGATGATTTCAGGTGGTGTGAAATGCCGAGAAGGATACAATGGGGAAAGGTGTAGAGAGGGAGGGAGGGGGCCAGTAGCAGCCTTATCAGCTGGAGGGGTGAGGGAGGGCCGCCCCAAGGGGGTCACGGAGCTGAAGCTTGAATGATGAGGGTGACGTGAGGTCTGTGTGTGTAAAGCACTTGGTGCAGTCTGTCCCATGTTTCCAGCGCTCTATGGATGCCTGCTGTATTACCGCCCTTGGTACTGTTGCTGCAGTTTGTCATTGACTGCCTCTAAGACCTTGGGTGACTCATCTCATGGCTTCGGGGAGTTGAACTGAAGGGCTTTGCTCTGGCCTTAGCAGTTGCACCGTTCTAAGGGATTTCTAGCATTTGTCTCCTCCAGACTTCCCACCGCCCTTTGAAATAGGGCAGAAAGAGCTCTGTTACATTTCCCATAGAAGATTCATTATGGGAGGAGGGAAGCTTTGGTGGCAGGGCACCACCATGGTTATTAACATTGATGGGGCCCTTGTAGTTCCCTCAGTGCTGAGTGGGGTTTTATTGGCATGTGGGCACTTTCTTTTTCATACTGGGCTGGAAGCATCCCCCCTGGCGAAGGCGCTGGGGCACTGGCAGCCTCTTGTTCCAGTGCTGGGGGACTCTTGACAAGTGGGCTTACATTTCCACCCGCCAGAATGTTGCTACCCTCCACTGACCCTGGATGGTGAAAGAATTTATTCCTATTGTCATTTAACAATAGGGCCTCCTTGAGGCCAAGTTCAGCCTGCTGCATAATCAAAGGGGTGGTTTCTCCCCTGTCCCATCTTCAGTTCATGGAAGAATGTAGGAGTTAGTCCAACAGCCACCCACATCCTCCCCAGCCAGTATGTGCTCGCTGTCTGCTTCCTCCAAGAACAAGGTCCCAGGACTGCAGGTCCTACTCCGATAAAAGAAGGCCTTCCAGCCATATCTTTACATTTGACAAAAGCATAGGCTTTTCTTGCACCATACTGAATGGGGTGTCGTGAGGGCTTGGAGGGGAGCTCTGAGCCTGGCACCCTGATGAGATGGGGCCCTGCAGCTGGAAGCTCGTTCATCTCTGTGCAGCCCCCTACAACCCAGCCACAGGGCCTACCCGCAGTCTCAGGGAGGGCGGTGCCTGCCCTTGGGTTTACAGCAGGGCATCCCGTGTTTCCTGTCTGCTCTCTCCATTCCTCAATCGCCCACGTACGTAGGTCCGGTGCCAGAGAAATCCTAAATATCTTTCTATCATGCCTGCATGGTGGTGCTGTTTGACGTGAGTGGTCCCTCCTTTCTTGCCTGGATTCCAATACCACTTCTCATCCCCTAATGATATCAACCCCTCCCTCCCCATCTGCTCCCTCCTCTCCTCCTTCTCTCCTTCCCATTCTTTCTACCAGCCACCTGCTTGTCTGCCTGCCCACACTAAGTGTTTTCTCAGGCCTGCCACGTGCCAATCACTGTGTTAAGCATTGGAGATAAAGCAGTGAATAAGATTCCCCACTAGTGGAGAGTCAAGGAACGACTCAAATACTGATTTAATGACAGTTGGGGAGGGTTCTGCAAAGGAGAAATGTGGGGATATGCTAGGTCAGAAAATAGCAAAACCAACAGTAATGATAGCTTCCCTATTCTTGGGAAGTCGCAGATGGACCGACTGCGTTTTAGAAATGTTTCCGTGTGTAGTGCTTGGCGGGGACTTGGTGGAAATCCCAGGTAGCAAATGTTTGCAGGTGTGAGCACATTCCTGCTGAGGCTGGTTGCCTCAGCCTCTGAGTGTCAAGGTGTGGGGGAATGCTGATAACAAGGACATCGTTCCTCTGGAGCACTCCATGCCTTGTAATACAGACGGATGGTTTAACTGCCTTCCATCTGGGAAAGGGTGGCATAGGTGAGAATCGAGGTCAAGGGAGAACCAGTTTGGAGGGGGCTCAGCAGGCTTTTTAGAGCTGGCAGCAAATTGCTTGGCGGATTTTCTTGTTACTCATGGGTACCTCTCCCTACCAAAGTAGTTTTTGTCTTCCTTAGAGCCAATGCGGGTTAAATTACCAAGCAAGTTGTTTATGAACAGAGATGAATCCATTGGCAAACATACGTGTCCTCATTAGTTTCCCATTGTCACTTAATGCCTCTTTATTTATATATTTCTTTTGAGTAATTGCTCTGCGTTGGCCCTGGCATTCTCTACAGCTTGGATTTGCAGGCCACACTGGCACGGAGCTTTTGGAATAACTGGGGCTGGGCTGGGAGTCTAGCTGTCAGTCCCAGTGTTTCATCCTGATTTTTCTCTAGAAGAGCCTTTCTGTCACATCACTTGTTGTCGAAGGTGCCTTGGGCAAGAGGAAGGCTGCAGGAAGGATTTGGCTTCCGAGCAATTGCGTAAATACAGCACACGGGCTGGAGTCTTAAACCCAAGGTTGCACAGAACTGGCCTTGCGATAGCCATGCAATAAAGCTTGTTTTAGTCGTGGCTGCAGCAGCTGCCTGGTGGAGCTGTGATACTGATTTCACCTATCCATGTTTATTCATCGATACCCTGTAAACCGAGCTCTCCTTTTTCCTTTTCTCAGAGGATCAGGATTCCTAGAGTCAGTGAATCTGGCCACATGAAGCAGCCTCTGTTTTATGAAAAAACCTCCACCACCCCAAACCTCGGCTGTTAAAACCTGATGTTTTCTGTTGTCGGGAGAAGGGTGTTTTTGCTATAAATGAAAGATGTGACGGGTATTTCGAAGCTTTGTTTTGGTTAATGCTGGTTCTGCCAACAAGTAACATCTGTATTTATTTTCCAAACTCCCCCAATGGCTGATTTGCATCTGTTTAGTTCTCTGAGTAACATTTCATTTCCTGACTTTATAGGTTGCTATAAAATCCATTCGTAAGGACAAAATTAAGGACGAACAAGACATGGTTCACATCAGACGAGAGATTGAGATCATGTCATCCCTCAACCATCCTCATATCATCAGTATTTATGAAGGTCAGTGATGTTTTTTTTCACCCCTGTATCAGTTACCATCTCTCATACCATGGGGTCTGCCAAGATTTTTAGGTAATTGCCTTTCTGGGTAGGATCCAAGTATTTTTCCTCATGAGGCAGAAATAGCCAGGTGCTATCTCTCATTTGGCTACCTTGAATGCAACCAGACACGTGTAGCACAGCGCTCTTTGGTCGTTATTAATCCTGGCAGGGCCTTCTTCCTGCTCCTTTCCAGTTCCTTGGCAGTTGCTAAGCAGCCCGCCTTGTGAAGCCAGCATGTGAGACAGTCATGGTTTCCAAGAAATGGAAGTTTGCTGGGTGGCCAAGTAACTGTGGATCCATTAGAAATGTCATTCCCCAAAGCTGGTGCTCTGGTGATGGTGTCGAGAGTTATGCAGAATTAGGCTCTCTGAGTTGGGTTTTCATTTGAGCAGGTCCAGGGAGCACCAGGAAAGAAACAGCCGCTCTTGGTGCAGCAGACGCTTCAAGTGTAGTTGGTGTTGGTAGAAGGGTGGGTGAGGAAGAGCTTAGAAAAATGGTCGTGCTTCAACTCTTTGGTCCTTCATGGAAAGAAATGGGGACTATAAACTTCCCACAACTTACCATTTAAAAAAAAAAATCATGTAAAAAACTTACTCAAGCAATACGTGTTTATTGCTGAAATGGTCATACTACAAATGTTAAAATAATTTTGGTTCTAACTCCCATTTGATAAATAGCTCTCTAGCTATATTTATATTTTCATCTACTTCTCTGTACCTGTATGTGGTTTTTATCCAAAGTTAGATCTGTTTATACTGTTCTTTAGCTTTTTTCTTTCATTTTTATATCATGTGTCATCTATGTCAATAATTATTCCCCTGTGAGGACATTTTAAAGGACTTTCTAGTATTCCGTTTATATGGACATACCACAGTTTATTGAATTTATTTCCTTTTGTCAAACATTTAAGTTGTTTCAGATTTCTGGTTATATTATAAACAGGGCTCCATGTACATCACTTTTACATTCATTCCTGATTATTTCCTTATGAAAAATTTTCTAGTCTTGGACTTATGGAATCAAAGTGTTCCTCCAGAATATTTTTAAAGGTCTGAATTGAGTCAGAAACATCAGCCTGTTTTTAATTTCTGGTCTGATCATAAGTTACACAGAAAGGGTTATGAGGAAATCAGATGGTAACCCTGAAGTTTTTCTTTTATTTTAGATTTTCTTCTTCTGGTTCCCTGCAGTTTTTTTCACGATTGTTTTTACTGATGTTTCTGTTTTTGCTCCTCATCCAGAAGTAAATGTTGGTAATCTCTTGTATTTTTCTTTTTTTAAAGCTCACTTTTAGAGCCCGTGGGTGATAGGATTTTTTAGGTAAATTTTCATTCATTCAGTCATTTATTCATTCCACAACCATCTCTTGCAGTGATTCTGAAAGGGCATTCCACGGACCAGCAGTATGAGCCTGAATTGGGCTTGTTAGACATGCAGGCTTCCAGGCCTCACCCTAGCAACTCTGGGGTGGGGATCTACCCAGCAATCTGTGCTTTATTTAACAAGTTTGGAACCACTGGTCTCTTGAGGGTCTACTTGTCATTAAGCAATGTACTAAATGTAGTTAGAAACTCACAGGGGAATGTGCAGTGAATCTGATATTCAAACAGCAATACAAAGTATGATAGAAAAAGTGTTATGTAGAGATGTAAGCAACATAGTCTGGGACCATGAAGGCCCAAGAGCTTAGGAGTTTTCAAGGCATCCAGGCTGGGCCTCAAAGGAGTTTTGTGGTGTTTTTTTTTTTTTTGAGGAAGAATTGGGGAAAACAGGCTGATCAAACAAACCTGAATATGCTTGTAAATGATGGGGAATTTCTAGAAGTTAGAAGTGAGTAGAGATATAAAATGCAGTTGAGAGTGAGTTTTATTAAATTCCGAGCAGTCTTGCTCCATGAGGCCTGGTTACCATGGAATCTTGAAGGTAGTTGTGTAGCATGACCTGTAGTGTGGACCAGTGTGGGCTGGGTGTTCTGTGAGTGCTGCCACATTTGGGATTTCTTGGGCTAGAGAAGGAGCTTTCTTTGTCAGGAAGACAGAGAGAGTGCTATCCCAGAAACGAGTGTCCACGTCCTCTCCTTAGTAGAGGGTCTATAGTAACTGCAGTAACTGCCAGAGGTGCTTTTCCATAAGCATCATGCCCTCTTTGGTCTGGGGAACTCTCCAGGCTGAAGGAACAGAAATCTGTCCCCACTCCCAAGGCAAGGCCAGAGATGAACCTTAGTGGAATGACATTCTATTGTCAAGGTTGGATTGGCCTCAGTCCAGCCCTTGCTGAAGATTTTAAGAAGAGAAGCCTTTAAGGGTACAGCGTGATAACTAGAGATAATTCCCATCAGGGCCTCAGGTGGGAGCTTGGGCCTCATTTCATAGAACCCTATGAACAGGTTTTAGGGAGTCAGGAAGGAGCTTCAGTTCTCGCATCAGATAGTTTTGGGGTACAGTCCCAAATCTTCCACTGTGGCCTAGACGTGAGACTTTGGGCAAGGTGGTGGGCCTCTCAGTGCCTCAGAAACCACACCTGTAGAATGGGGTGATTGTTCTCTCTCTCCTAGGGTTGTCCACAGGATTAAATGAGATGACACATGTTCTGGTAAGATCAAAATAGGTAATTATTGTGAAGACAGTATAGTCATTAAAAGTGGGGTCCTGGGGTCCATTGACAAGGGTGTTTCATGAATGAGCTGCAGGAGGTCTATAAATCCTCTGGAACAGTATAAGATGACATCACCCAATACAGAAACCCCTAGTCACAGAGAGCTATTTAAGTTAAAATGAGTAAAATAAAATAATGAAAAAATGCAGTTCCTCAGCCACACTGGCTCCATTTCAAGTGCTCGGTGGCCACCTGTGGCCAGTGGCTGCTGAGTGGTGAGTGTCAATACAGAACCTTCTCATCACTGCAGGATGGGGCCATGCGGGTGCACAATGTTATATGTGTTAAGTGCATACGGGTCATTTTTTTCCGGGGAGAGGGTGCTTGGCTTTCATCAGACTCTCACAGGGATATCTGACCTGAAACAGGTTAAAAAAACTCCACTGCCATCACGTATTTTGTGACCTGCAGGGTATCATACAAATAAAGGGTATTGTTTTTATCCAGAAAACTCCCAGGGACTTAAATATGGTTTTTTTTCCCTTTAATTTCTTAGAAATCTCTAGCTTCTGTTCTGTTCTCTTTCCCTTCTCCCACGCAAGTTCTGTTTCTTCCACATCCACTAAATACCTGTGGAGGAGGGCAGCTCCTCTCCCTTCCTAGCGGGTGAGGAGCAGATCTCCAAGGCACTATTCCAGCCCTTACACCTCTAACTGTGACCCTGTAATCTCCAGGTCTTATGACTTCATCTGCTTCACTACCCAGGACCCTGAGACCCCACTCTGAGAGTGAATTAGACATCTTGGTGTCGTCTGTAGTACATCTAGTCTCACTGCGTCCCTACAGCAAACCTGTGGGGTGGGCAGGCCAGGTGTCCCCATTTTGCAGTTGTGGCAACTGAGGCTCTGGAAGGTGAAGACCTGCTGGGGGTGTTAGTTCATGAGGGTTGCCACAGCAAAGTGCCGTAGACTGGGTGGCTCACGCAGAAATTCATTGTCTCTCACTTCTGGGGGCCAGAAGTCCAAGGTCAGGGTGCTGGCAGGGTTGCTCTCTTCTGAGGCCCCTCTCCTTGGCTTACAGATGGGTGTCTTCTCCCTGTGTCTTCACATCATCTCTCCTCTATGCATATCTGTGTCCAAATTTCCCTTTTTTAAATAAGGACACCGGTTAGACCAGATTAGGGCCCACCTTAACGACTCCATTTAACCTTAATTATCTCTTTGAAGACCCTGTCTCCAAGAAGGGTCACATTCTGAGCTACTAGGGGTTAAGAGGTCAACACATGAATTTGGGGGCTCATCCCGCTGGGTATCATGGCTATTTGGTGGCCCTGGCAGACAGGTCTCAAAACCTCCTGTGTTTTTTAACTCTGCCAGGCCACAGCCCTGTATTTGTGACCTTGTGTCTTGTTTTGCTGGCCCTGCAGCCCACCTCTCTGCCCCAGGCATGTCTCTCAGCCTGGCCTTTTCTATCCTTTTCAACCCCAAGGTGTGGTAGGGGCAGCGTGGTAGCAGCAATGGGTGGGACCCCAGTCTGTGAGTTAATACAGTGTCTGCTGCTCCTGGAGTGAAAGGGAACCTTCTCTCTGGAAGCTGATTGGTTCTTTGACAGGCTAATCAAGGGCTTTAGCTGAGTGCCAAAAAACAGTAATACGCATAGTGAAAAATCAGTGCCAAGCATCTACGTGGCTGTTTGGACATTAGCCAAGTGAATACAACTATTAAGGAATATTACAATTTCTTTTTCAACAAGGACCTTTATGATTTAACACACACACATGCGCGTGTGTGCAGTAGTGGCAATAATAGCATCAACATGAGTGATTTTGAAATCTTAGTTCCAGAGAAAAAGCAATTTTTTAATAAAAAAAAATACTTAAGTGTGCAGTGTGTGCCAGGCCCTGTTCTAGGCACTAGGCATGTGGGTGAATAAGACCAGCTCCGGTCTGATGAGCTGACATTCGGTGAGTAGTCAAGTTGAACAGATAAGCGACTATTGTGCTGAGGTCTGATTGGAGCAGGAAGGGAGCCTCTCAGAGGCCTGGGCATGCCAGGCAAAGGGAACAGCATGTGTGAGTGCTCAGAGGAGGGAAGGCACTTGTGCTGGTAGAACAGACAGAGACCTATGAGGTTGTGGAGTAAGTAGTAGGAGGGTGGGGGGAGAGAGGAGGTTGGACAAGGCCATATTTTGACCACATCGGCCCAAGGAGGGATACCGATTTTACACTAGGCATAGGGGAAAGCAACTGGATTTAAGGAGGAAAGTAGCATTTTTAAATTCACACTTAAAAATAATACTAATAATAGCTAGGAGTTATTGAGTGTTTACCCTTGCTAGGATGTGTGCATGTATTATCTATCTCATTTAATCCTTATATCCATGAAATACAAATTGTTAACATCCCAATTTTATGGTAAGGAAATTTTGGCTTAGAGGCTAAGCACATTTTTCCAAGGTTACACCAGCTAATAAGCGGTGGATCTGAGAGTTGAACCTGGTCAGCATGCACTGAGACTGGGGCTCCCAGTGCTCACCAGGTCATTGGTGATCTGCAGCGTACCCTAACTGGGTAAGCTGGGGGCAAGCGTTGTCCTAGGTGCTGTGATACAGAGAATTCCTGGGCTTCACAGCAGTCGCTGTCTTAAGTATGGGGGAGCATTAAATCCCAGCCTTGGGGTTATTGAGAAAAATGTTTCTGCATATATGTCAGGAAGAAACTTGGGGCCCAAATCCGGTCAGTTCATAGGCAAGTGTCTTCTAAGCTTCAGTCCATGGAAATTAAAGTTATTTATTCATGATTCACAAGGCCCACAGGCTCATGAAATTCACTTCACTGAATCAACATTGCTGTTCACCAAAAATCTCAAAAAAAATTCCTTCCAAATGTTTCTTTCTTGAAGCAGACCCTGGGGTGACTCTCCTATTGACCCGTGGGTAAAGGTGATTAACCCTCAAATTTGTCAGCTCTGTGTAAACACAAACCATAACTGGCTGCTAATGCTAAATAAATAAAAGAGGATAGAAATTCACCTTCTAGCATGTGATACTAAGGGAAAGCTAACCGACAGAGAGAAGGAAGAAAGAAGCCTCTGGCACCATCTCTGAGATGGACCCCTGCTTCCAGTCAGAGGAATTCTGTTCTCTCAGCAGGAAGATAATTGACAATATGGAAAGGACAGCTGAAGGGACGTGTCCACCAGCGCTTTCGGTTGCGTTGCCTCAGATGGAAGAGATAAAAACAGTTTGTGCCTGAGGTTCTGGTTTCAGGACCGGAGTTCAAACATCAAAGGCATGCTGTGTCGCCCTTGTTTCCCCTCTGAAAGCCTAGGAGACCCAATCTGCAAAGCCAGGAGAATAGACATCTTGCTGCAGACACTGCTGCTTTGGGGAACCTTAGCACCCTATCTAGTAACGGTCCTGCGTGTGACAACGTGCAGTCTGGAGCTCAGAGGTCACTCGGCCTGGCCTGAGCCTTTGCTTTGATGCCCTTAGTTTTTGTTTCTGGAAATCTCTTCCTGGCCCTGCAGGATTGCATCTCTTTCTTGGCCCTCTGTATTGCTGATAGGCGAGAACTGGCTAACCCTTTCACCGCCTCCGTCTTAGGTAAGGCGCATCCTGGATTTCTGGGGCAAAAATAGGAAGCCTGTTTGGCATCTGTCAGCTGCGATCTCTCTTTGCTTTAGAAGAGTTTCTCTAACTTAAAAAAAACAAAACCAAATACAAAAAAATATGCCTCCATTGATAAGCACGTGAGTCTCACGCCCTCACCCAGTGGGCCTTAAACCTGCTGCCCATGAAGAGACATACAGGAGTCTATATTCTAGAAAATTGTCCTAATTCCTACCATGAAGACACTTCGAATGAATTTACTATCGTTAAAAGCTCCCCCCACCTGTAAAGTATACATTATAATATGGTTTTTCAAGCTACCTGGGCCGTCTGAGATTCTGATAGATCTTTCTGGAAGGGGATATCGTTCTTGCCTCCTGTTGAAGATCACTGCTTTAAAAATAGAGCCGGAGATGCAGAGGCGAAACCAAGAGGAAGGCCCCCGAGGAAAGCCCATAGCCTATTGTCTTGCCAGTGGGTTTCAGCCCCGGGCAAGTTCACTATGGATTCAATAAGACCGAAAAATGACAATGGAATAGTCTTGGGGTGAAAGGGTTTATACCCAACTTTATTCCCACGGTGGCAGGTCAATCACTAGAATTCCATCCACTCAGAGCTAGTCTGCACACAGCAAGCCTGTCTCTGCCTCTGGGCCTCTCCACACCCCGCAGCTGTCTCAGTCTCTGCCCTCAGTGCTGCCACCACTCCAGTCTCCGCTCTCCTGCAGCCGTGCCACCATGTTGCCCAGAGCACTGGGCGGAGCTCTTTATATAGAGTCAATAGCAATGTATTGCTCATGCGTGTGTAGTGAGCTAGCTGACCAGGGCCAGGTGAGAATCCTGGCCACAGGAACCTTCACTTTATCCACACCTGTCTTGTGCGCTGCAGGCTTGGTGACAGGGCATTCTACCACCCGCCTTCTCCTCCCTCATCAACTTGTGGCCAGGGAGAATGAGGCAGTTGTGAGATGTTTCCATAGGATTCTGCAGAGGTCCTGGAGTCAGAAACTGTACCTGGAAAATAACCCCTTGAGAATGGTGGGACCCCGATGAGCTGCCTAGTAATGCATTTAAGCAGTGGCTTTCAAAGGGCAAACCAGGACCTGCAGCATTAGTATTGCCTGGACCCAGCCCAGATCTCCTGAATCTGAAACTCTGGGCTTGGGGCCCAATGTTCTGTGTAATAACCAGCCCTCCAGGTGACTCCAATGCACTCTCAAGTTTGAGAACCTGTGTATTAGAGAGGCTCTTGCTCAGTGGGTCAGAAACCAAAGCTGGGCTGCACTGCAAGCATCAATTATTTGGAAATACCTACAGTGCGAACAGTTCACATTTTACGTCTCAGGCAGATTCTGATTTAAGCCCTTTTGAGGGCAGCGGGCTGCTGAATTATCTAACAAGGTCTGTTGGTCATTAATTTACCCACTGTTCTCACTCATCCTTCTACTTATTTAGTCATTCATTCATTAATTCAATCATTCATTCCTTTTACAAAAATTTATTGAACACTTAACATTCCAGGTACTGTCTAATAAGGTAAGTATACATTATCCAAATAGGTTTAGATTTCATTGAGCCAATTGCTCTGCCAATTGCGGCTGTGGGACCTTGGGTCAGTGACTTAAACCTCTCTGAGGCTCAGTTCTCTTGTCCATCAAATGGGCCAATAGCTAGCTACTTTATAGATAAGGTTGTGAGGATTAGATAACGAATAAAATCTCTAAGCACAGTACCAGGTACATGCTCAATAAACAGGATTCATTATTCCTGATGCAGTGTTTTGGGCTCTGTGAGGCCCTTTCTGGCTGGAGCAGCAGCTTCTGTTGGGAGGTGCTGGAGGAGAAGGTGAGACCAGGTGGCCTAGATCAGTGATACTCGAATGTAGGATACACATGAGAATCTCATGGGACATTTGTAAAATGCTGATGCCTGGGCCTCCCCCTTTGGGATTTGGTCCTAATTGGCCAGGCTGAGCAATATGGACCTAATCTTGCAACCTAGCAACTCGTCTTGGTCATTTGTCATCAGCGAATTCCAGAGAAGAACGGGTGTCTGGCAGCAATCACCAGTGAGCAGTGAGTGACACCTCTGGGTTTGGTCACTGCCCTCATCAGGGACTCAGAGCCCCATGAAACAGTTTGTTGAACTTGGCAAAGTGGCGTATTATGCTTGTGTTTACTCTTTTGAACCCGTGGCGAATCGCTGAGCATTTTAACACTCTCCGGTTGCTGCCAGATTCACAAGTTCCATACGAAGTCTCTGCCGACTGGGTCTAAATTAAGGACTCGCCCCTGTTAATAACACAGCATCAGAGTTTTCCTCACTTACAGTCATATGAACAAGCTCTTCAGCTGTGAATCTGTCCAACCATGTTTCTAATGAGTTTCCTATTGAGTTAGCTGTTTGACCTTCAAGTGTATTATTTTCATTTGATTACACACGAGTCATTTTTCCTAGAGGCTGGAGATTAGAAATAAAACAACTAAAAACTTAGTCTTGCTCCTTTGTTGTCCTGCCTCACCCTCATGGGTTTCCTGGAATTCAGTATTTTCTAGTGCCTCCAATAATACCACTTGTACTTGAAGCTAGTTTTTAAAGAAAAAAAAACATGGAACCATGTTGTCATTTAATATAAGATCTTTTGATTAACTGGGATGGCTCTGTTAATTTGCCTAGGTAATCAATGGCATGCATTTAGGAAGGCTGGTAGAACATCGATCACTCCCCACCATAATTCCTGACAGTGGGTTCATCTGGTAGGTACAGCTCTGAGATTGAGATCCATGCTTTGGAACACCACTGAGGACTGAAGAATGGGCTCGATTAAAGAGAGCTAGGTTTGCCTCCTCCTCGGGCTTTGCTGTGATCCTTTGAGGTCTTTGAGTGTGGATTTACTGTCAGCTTCCATTCTCCCACCTTCCTCCTATCCCTTAAGTGCACAAATGTAATTACAGGTGTGGATTCTGACAGTGCATGTCCTTAGTAATCCTAGCTTTGACCCAGCCAGTCTCCCTTTGTTCTCCTTTCTTAAATTAAGGCTTGCTACCTAATTCTAACAGGCTCACACATGTATGCTAACTGCATCACATGCATGCTAACATCATCACAATGTGGAAGACAGTCTTCATCCTAAGAGATGGAGAAACTGAGGTACAGAAAGGTTAATTTGTCAAGGCCACTTGTTGGCAAGTGACTGAGCCTGGATTTGAACCCAGATAGCCTGAGGTCTAGAAGCCAGGCTCTTAAGCACAGCACTGTGTCACCTGATGAAGAGGGGTGGGACTTAGAATTGGCTGGATACTCCTGAGCCATATATGGTGGGTCAGGCAGCGGCTAGAAGCAGAGGTGGGATGACCACAGGCCTGGCTTTTCCACCCTGACTGGCGTGGACGAGCCCGGGCAGCAAAGGCCTCTGTGGGGAGGGGAAGACTAATGAATGCCACCTTCACAGAGGGATGGATTTCTATTGATAGATTTTTGGAATTCAGGGAACATGCTTTTTTTTTTTTTCTCAGAAGTTCCCTGTGTCAAGTACAAGAGCCTTAGCTTTAGCCTGGGTGGTTCTCAGATGTTCTGATCAATTGTCATCCACTCTCTCAGATTCAGGATTGTGTGAATGAGTGGGCGCATGTGTATGTATGTGTGTGTTTGCATGAAAAAAGGCTGAGACGGCAACAGAGGGAATGACCAGGGAGATTGGGGCATGGCTGACAAGTGTGTGGGAGCCCATCACCTCGGAGCCCTGCTTGTTTCTATGGACATGACCCCAAGAATAGTTATGGAAGGAGAGGGGAGTCCAATGGCCAGTCCAACATGGTGTCCTTGATGCCCTTTTCCATGGAACCCCTCTCTAGCCTGGCCGTGTCCCCTGTCCTCCTGGGATTTGATATTGGGACCCCAAATAGCACTAACTATCTTAGCAGTGATGAATGGCTCTTGGCAAGCCTGCAGGCCCTCTTTACTGGTAGTTTATACACTCTCTTGCCATTTCTTCCCCCTTCTGTGGAGCCCATTGTTAGCAGTGGGTGGCCTCGTTGGCTGGGGTTCTCCTAGAACATACCAATCCACATCCAGAAAAGGTTTTGGTTTAAGAAAAGACAATTAGTGGACCGAAGAGCCTTTCGTTGTGTAAACCAGGAAACACAATGACTCAGTGCTGACCAGCTCACTGACCGTGGGAGAGGTGCCAGGCTAGGTTTCTTTTCTCACTCTTATCATCCTGCTCGCAGACTTGGTGGGATCAGAGGACTGCTCTGTGAAGCTGTGATCATAGGAGGTGCTTGAAATTTAGTTCTGGGGAGGAAACTCCTGAAAGACACATCTTGTATTGAGTAAATGACCTGATTAGGTTGCAGACAAATCTTGCAAAGGAAAGATCACCTCGTTTCTGAAATGAAAAATTAGCCACTTTCTGCGAGGATCCCACTGACCTTTAATTAAAGAGCACCCCTGAGGGGTGGAATGGTACTTCTGTCTGAGGCTTTAGGAAAGTAATAAAGATGCTGCCAGGCGGGGAGGCAACACCGTGGAAGGACTGGCAGCGCCCTGGAACTAACTGAGGAGATGGAGTTGATAGAAGGCAAAGGCATTAAGAGCATTCTGATGGGTCCATTCAAGGCCCTCGGCCCTTTTGCTTAAAACAAGCAAACAATTCTTCCTCTCATGAGGTTATCTGCAAACCTCCATTTTTTATACTCTGCTCTTCACGGAGCATTCTGTAAATTGGTTCCTACCTTCTCCCTTCAAGCCCGTTTTCTTCCTACATGCCTTGTGTGTTTGGCTCAAAAATGGGTGGTGGATGGTTAAAATCCCAAGATCTCCTCACTCACGGGGCTTTCTCTCAGGCCAGAGCATTGTTTTTATAACACGCATTTTCTCAAGTTATACAAGTTGTGGTATTAACCCCGAGGGCAGCAGGAGGGAATTGTTAGGAGCTGGGTAATTAGCATGGTTGTGAAAGCCAGGCACTCAAAAGCAGAACTGGACTGTCAAACTGAACATCTGATGAAATTCAGAATTAATGTGGAGAAGCAGCTGTTGCTATAGCTACCAATCCCCACTCTCCCTTGAAATGGAAAATAAACAGAAAACAAGAGAAATAATTCAAGTTGGTGTCTGGGAAGAAGGCTCTTCTGCAGAACAGTAGAAGAAAACAGAGAGTTTGAGAATTTTAGGAAATGCTGAAACAATGATAAAACCATCTCATGAAGCAAAACCTAAGGCAAGATTTCTGTAGGAATCTTTTCAGGCTCATTCAGGCTACATCGCCGATCTTTCTCTCTGATCATCTACGTACTTAAAGTCTCTATCTTCCAGGTTAGCTCTTGGTTTATTTTATAAACACTTCTAGTTGTGTTTAACTAGATTGTAACTCTTCCAGGACAAAAACTGTGCCTTATGCCGCATTTGTGTCCCCCTGTAACACATTGCAAAATGCCCCAGGTTGATTGCTAAAAAAGCATTTTCATAAGAAGCAGTAGTGTTGGTCTCTTTAGTGAAGAAGGCTCTTTATTGAGTATTATGCAAGGAGAGTAAACACGTGATGGAGGAAGGTGGGGGAGAGTCATGGGAAGAACATAAGCTTTTGAGCCACACATATTCAGGATCAAATCCTCACTGGTTATCTGTCCAATAGAAATGTAAACAGATGAGCATCGGAAGACATTCACGGCACCACTATTCATAATGACTCTCACCTGGGAACAACCCAAATATCTATCAACAGTAGAATGGATAACTAAACCCTGAAACATTCACATGATGGAGTATGCTACAGCAGCGAGAGTGAACAGTCTTTGGTTACATGGTTCATGGATTATTCTTACAGACAATTGAATATATTGAGCTAATGAAGCCAGGCACAAAAGAATATATACTGCATGATTCCAGTTTTAGAAAACAAACTAATCTATGGCACCAGCTTATGTTCATCATATTCATGGTATTGGCTTATGTAGATCTTTGGGGAGATGGTTAGTGACAGAAAGGGCCTGGGGGGTGGTGCTTGCAGGGTGTCAGCCATGTTTCTCCACCTGAATGCTAGTTCCCTGTTGGTGACACGGGGATGATATGAATACCTATCTCATAGGATTGTTGTTGGGATTAAATGTGACAATCTATGGCATGCAGTAATTGTTCAATAAATGTTAACTATTGTTATTATAAATAAACTTTCTAAGGAAGGAGAGGTCACTGTCTGGGAAGGCTCTTGGGAGGAAGTGAGCCCTGGACTATTTCATAGGTCCAGGATCCTGAGTGCTACCCTGGCCCTTGTTTCCAGTGTATATTGCTCTTGGCAATGTTCGGTCGTGCATCTAACTCCTCCCCACAGAGCTCCCTGTGGGCACACAAGGCTTCTGCCCTTTCTTCTTCCTCTTGCAGTCCTGGCACCTGCCAACTGCTGGTGGTTTTGCATATCGTGCCCCTGTTTCTGTCCTTTCTCATGCCACTCTTTCTGCTGGCAAAGACTTCTTTCACTATCTCCAGTGCCATCCACATAGTGGGTGCTTTATAAAAATGTGTTGCTTATAAAAGCCTGGATCTGCACCAAATAGCTGGGGCCCCAGTGCTGTAGGCTGACTTGAACTGAGCTAAGTTTCTATTCGGGGTTTTAATTTTCCGGGTAGGCCTGGCATGTCAAGGGCCATAGTTTTCCTTACCGTTCTGGAGCCACCAGGCTTCTGGGTAAAATGGTCTGGCCAAGAGACACAGGCTTTCATTTTTCAAAAAGGAAACCCTTCCCAACTGGTGGAAAATAAGGTTTTGCTTAGTGACTAATAACATAAACACAGACAAGATTTCTGAGCTTATAAATAACCAGTTGTGAAAGTGCCCAAGGGAAGCGGCCCTTTTTGCCAGAAGAATGGCCAAGAGTGTTCCTGTCACCTTGCTGATAGTGACCTTACTGTGGGCAGGGAGCCTCGGGCCAAGGGTGTGGAAGCCGCTCATTCTTCAGGACCAATTCCCAAGGCCTTGCTCTTACACATTATAAATCCTGGGCTATTCTGGAAAAATAATAGTCGATCCCTAAGGTGCTTCCTGCTCGAAAATCCTGTGATTCTGTGGCAGCCACAACGTGTTTTGAAGAGCAATGCTGCTGGGGAGAGAAAAGTTTTAGGGTTTTGTTTTGCCAGAGCTGCCTAAGAGGCAGATGAAGTAATTTCGAGAGTAGCTTCCATTTATGGACCACTGGCTAAGGCACTGTGCTGGAGGCGCTAGTCCTGTGAGCTCACGGAATCCCCTGCAACCCCAGGGGGAGATTATTGGCCTCCTTTGACTGATGAGAGACTCAGGTTCAGGGGATTTGTGTATATGTACAAATGGCATAGTGGCTAAGAGCATGGAGCATGCGGGCAGACTGCAGGCCCAGGCCTGGCTCTGCGTTGTACTCGCTGTGGCCATGGCAGTCATTCACTGCTGTACCCAGGCTTGCTTATTTGTAGGAAGAGGATACGCATAGGATCAAAGCCATATGGCATGATTCATGCAAAATGCTTACTAGCAGAGCGCCTGTACATACTAAGCCTTCAGGAAGAGCTGCTATTCCTAGGCAGGACTCAAGGAGCTTCATGTATGACACCACATGTCCTTGTTGATCCATCACAGATGCTCTAAGTCTACAAATGTTATTTGCATTTAGCTAATCTAGGGTAACAAGCAGGACCCTGACCATGATCTGGGCTGTTGCCTGTGCGAAGGGTGGGGTGGTGTCCCAGGCCTGGCCACTTGGACAGTCTCTCACCCGGCTACCCATCAGCCTACCCGCAACAGTGAGGGACCGCTTTTCTCACTTGGCTATCATCTCATGTACGCAGTGTTTCCCCAACTGGCTCCTGGTGAGTTCTTCCACAGTTAGTAGGAATGTTAAAATGGCCAGATCAACCTGCCTAACTCTGCGTTAAAGAAAGCAGACTTTGCACAGGCCATTGAGTATTGGCATTTTCCCAAAATTATGCCTGTCTTTGACCATGGAACCCTTTTTTTCCCTCCAGGTTATCTTGCAGGACTAGTGCTCCATGGACCATGCCTTTGGGACTGTTCCCCAGCCCCCTCCAGGAGCAGTCAGCAGACGGGCAAGAGTCAGTAGGATGGGGTTTCAGAGCAGGGGGTGCCAGGGACGTGAGACAGGTGTGAACTGTGTTTGTGTCTCCTTGATACCAAGTCAGTCAGTTGGAAATAGTCACTGAAACAGTCCTTTTTCTGCATTAGGCAAGTGACCCACCCCTTCTGATCATCACTGGAATTCAGACCAGTGCCTTTGGCTTCCTTTAAGGATGTATCAGACTTTTTGGGGTGTGAGGCTCCTTGTTTATTTCCCTGTCAAAGTACTTTTCCTCTTTTTTCCTTCTCCCCTTTTTAAAATTAGAAAACCCGCTGCCCTCTCTAGGGCATATCATTCTATCATTTTTGGAACCTGAGCCAAGTATCCCAAGGCAGCTTTTCCAGTTTCCAAAGTTTATTGTTAATGAAAAGTGCGTAACAGGCTGAAATCCCTGGCAGGATCCAGAACTGCAGGGTACACCGAGGCCAGCAGACTCGGGAGCAGCCAATTTTATCTGGCTGTTCTTTCTCCTCCTCCCGGCCCTCCTCCTCCCCCCTTCTTTTTATCAGAGAGGTTTGGCTGGACTTGAAGGAGCCAAAAAGGAACTGTAGGGGCCTGAGCTTCTAGCAGCCAGCGGCAAAGTGTGGGAGGACAGGGGACCCAGGCCTGGGGGCATGTTCCAGTTCACCTCAGTTCTCATTGAGTTGTCTGTGTGTCTGGCTCAGTGCTAGGCCCTGGGGTCCAATAATATCGGTACCAACAGGAATAGCTAACATTATTGGGGGCGTGCCATAAGTGTAGGCCTCATTCTAAGCATTTAACACACTTGACATCAATAAACCTTCCCAACAGTTCTAAGAAGTAGTTACTAATATTTACATTTCCCAGTTGACCAAACTGAGGCACAGAGAGGGCAAGCAACTCCCCCAGGGTCACACAGCAAGTAAGAGTCAGATCCAGGAATCCTACTTAGGAGTATCGGATTCCAAAACTAGTTTTTACCTTTCAAAGTCTAGACTCATGGTCCAGGTAGCAGAAATGGACATGTAAACCAATAAATAAATACATGCAGTTTGAAAGTGCTATGATGCAAGTATCACTTAGTACAGTGCTGGCAGAACGGAGCAAAGTGGAAGCCGTATTTGAGTTCAGTCTTGACTGGTGGGGTGGAGTTTGCCTGGCACGCAAGACAAGTGGGAGGAAAAGCAGATAGAAGAGCATGGAGATGGGAAACAGCAGTGTGTGTGTGTGTGTGTGTGTGTGTGTGTGTGTGTGTGTGTGTGTGTGTTGGGGTGTGATTGTGAGAAATGGCAAACAGGCCTGCAGCGCTGGGCATAGGTGGCCTGGTAAGGAATGGCAGAAGCTGATGAAATGGAGAGGTAGGCAGGGGTCCTTCAGGGAGTGTCTTGGGTACCCTACAAAGGTTTTTATACCATATCCCTTGGGAGTGATGGATTTCAAAACAATTATTATTTTGTCTTTACTCAAAGGCCATCTTTTTGTGAAAGCCCAAAGTATGGAACAGATAGCAGTGGAGTGGCTCTGTCTGGGTGAGGCAGTCCTGGGGATGGAAGTCTGTCCCTCAGGGCCTCCCCTAATCCACTCCTTTGGGCATCTGCCTGGAACTGCCAAGGACTGAGTAGCTCAGAGTTTGAACAGGCTTGGGAGAGAGAAGCATGTACAAGCATCTTGGAAAGCGATTTCCATGGTGGTGTGGAAGTGCGTTGGGAGGGGTCGAGGCAGGGCACCGGGCTTGAGGTGACTGCACGAGTCCTGGCAGAATACCAACTGTGGCATCACCATTGCCCATCCACACTGGAAGCAGAGATGAATCCAGTCTAGTCTACGAGTTCAGCCAAACTACCTGCTTGCAGGCTGTGCAAGTTTAGTTTCTCTAGGCCTCAGTTTCCTCATTTTTCAATTGGCAAAATTACAAATATTTCCCTGCTTGTTTGTTGTAAAATCTCAATGAATCAGTACATGTCAGGTAGTCAGAACCTTATAGGAGCCTGGCTCGTAGTAAGTGCTATGTAACTATTTATTGTCATTGTCGAGAATACATTTATGATGTTTTGAGTTCACTCATTTAATGAATATTAATTGAGCCGCTATGCCAAACAGCATTCTGAGTACTGGGGAAAAACCAGGGAATGAAATAGACCAACTGTCATTTCCCTTCTATTGGGAGAGACAAAATAAACACACAGAATAGGTGTGTAGCAGGGATTAGAAAGGTCTGCAGGACCGTGTAGCCCCTGGTGGGCCATGTTTGGAACTTTGGGTTTTATTTTGAGTGAGATGGAAAGTCTGGAAGGTTTTGAGTAAAGAGGTGACACTTTCAGGCACCCACTTTGGGGTCTGGAGTAGCTTGCAAGGTCTGGGTAGCTGGTCCAAAGCAAATGGCTAATTACTGGTGGTTGTGTTTGTTCTTAACCATCATTCCATCTATAGAGGAACCATTCCATGCAAGGGGCTTATGAAAAATGATCCTGGAAAAATGATAAAGGAAGTGGGGTTCTCAAAAAAGAGAAACACGGTCCCCTTAAGTTGCAAAGGAGTGTCCCATAACAATACTAATGATGTCATTGTCACCTGGCTGGAAAACTTGCCTGACTCCTCATGACGTTGAATGGCCGACTTGTGTCCTGCCCGGTAGCTGTTTGCTCCCTGCTCAGTGACATCTCCATCATCCTCTGTCCCACCCTCTGTAGTTCTAAGTGTGACTGTCAGATCAACAGGGTATTTGTGTATTGCTGTTCCCCACACAGTGTTTGAGAACAAAGATAAGATTGTGATCATCATGGAGTATGCGAGCAAAGGGGAGCTGTACGATTACATCAGCGAGCGGCGTCGCCTCAGCGAGAGGGAGACCAGACACTTCTTCCGGCAGATTGTCTCCGCCGTGCACTACTGTCACAAGGTACGGCTGGGCCGGGCCAGAGCTCGGGCCCTACTCAATCCTTGTCAGGTTCTGAAGGGGATATCTGTTTGTTTGTGCAGTGTATGCGGAGAATTTACTAAAATAGAAGGAAGAAAGTCACCATCACCAATAATTCCAGACTCTAGGGATAACCCATTATTGACATTTTTGTTTGTTTCTTTCCACCCTTCTTCCCCCTACTCCTAACATTTTGTATTTAAACTTTTTAGTTTTAATAATTCTAGACTTACAGTGAAGTTTCTGGGATAGTACAGAGAGTTCCCATACACCCTCACACCCTTGCTCAGCTGACCCTGTGGCAACATCTTCCATTACTTTAGTACCTTTGTCAAAATGGAGACACCAACACTCATAAATTGCTATTAACAAACTCCCGGTTTTATCTGTATTTCACCCGTTTCTCCACCAGTGACTTTTCTCTGTTACAGGATCAAATCCTGAGTATGATATTGCATGTATTTTTATATTGGTGTCTTGCTTTATCACCTGGTATTTTAATCTAAACATTTTCTTATATTACTTAAAATTCTTTGGAATTGTGATTGTTGGGCATTTATGGTGGTTCTAGTCTGGTTATTATAAATAGTGACTGACAACTTTATACATTAACCTTCCTTCTCATTTGAATAATTAAGAGATATTACAGAAGGGGAATGCTAGGCCATGGGTTTGAATTTCCCTGTGCTCTTGGTACCTTCCCTTGCATAGGTTATATGCACATGGATTACCTGTATACACATACATTTTAGTACAACCCACCTAATGGGATGTGCTCACAGTACAGTCAGTTTAGCTACCCTGGGTCTCTGGAGAAGGAAATGAAGTAACGTATAATTCCAAGCCGTATTTCAACCATTGTTGTTATTAATCATTTTAGTCTTTATTTTCATCCCATTCATACTTTTCCCTGAAACTGTCATACCTGGAAACATTCATTCACTTGGAGGACAATTGTGACTTGAATCCAACATGACATCCAAAATAGAGTCAGCTTAGTTAAAATGACTGCAACATGGGCCTTCTGTTTTGTTAAATATTCTGGCTAATCGAGAGTAGCTCTATACTGAAGATGATCATTTAAATCTAAAATCTTAACCCATGCAAACATTATTTGACCTCTCTTTGCTGACTCTTTACTGATGTTTCAGATCCTACAGTATTCTGTATGTCATCCTCAGGCATCGTCAGCACTACAGATTGTATGTTCATTATTTAAAGTGTGTGCATACTTGGGTTTTGTATGAATGGGGCTTTATTAGACTTACTACATCTTATTATGAAACTAGGAATGCAACAATGTAAACCAAACTGCTCCCGATATTTAAAAGTAAACAAAACTGGTACTTTGTATTTGGTATCTTTCTTCCAGGGCCTTGGCTTGTGCATTTCTGAATTCAAGATATCCTTGAAGATTTAGTTTAGAACAAGAGTAGTAGGAATACATGTTTTCATCTCTACAGTCAGTGCTCTTGGAGATATTAGAAACTGTCAAATGGAAATGAAAATAAACAATAAAGCACTAACTGTAAACATGCGGATTCTAAACTAAAGAAGTCTTGAATGAAAGAGAATTTCTAACCAGTTGGTATGTTTAAAAAAGCAGCTTCAGTCGCAAATGTCCTTTACTCTGCATGATGTTGAAAACTTCCCCGCTATTTATCTGCTCAGCCCGAAGTAGCTGGTTCTCTCTACTTTTTTACTGTGCCCACCTGCCCCTTTTAAAAGACTATTGAGTTTTAAAAAGAATTGAGCACCCCAGTTGTTAACTGCTGTGCAGACCAAAAGCCTATTGGGTAAGGACTCTTTTTCACTTTTCAGGGGCTGTCCACTTGTGAGTGCAGTTCGGCCTCCAGCCTTGCCGGTGTTTGCATGAATGGAAAGGTCACACAGTGTGGCACTGACCTGCTTTGGACAGCCCAGTGGCTGTGGGCTCATTGGCCTCCTCCACCTTCACCCTTCACCCTGCATTGAGTCCTGCTGAGCAGAGAGGGACTTCCAGAACCTTCCCTCCCAGCTGTTTGGAAATTCCCCTGGGAGTGCTTCTGTTACCCTCAGGACAGATCTAGATTGGTTTCATAGGTCAGAATAGATTGAGCCAGACCCCTTTCCTGCACTGGGGAGGCAGGCAGGCTGGCAGACGGACAGATAAGCAAAGATCCGTGAGCCCCACATTCTGAGTCCCCAGCAGAGAAATCTGCTTCTTCCCTGGGAATCACAGCACAGACAGACATTGTTTGCCACCGCCTGGGACTATATTGCTTTCACACAGTGGAATTACATTCCGACAAAGAATCCCCCTGCTGTTTTACAGGCTCTGGGGGAGAATGGATTCCAGTCATTTTTCCCTTAACCACACAGCAAGTGACTAATGCTCTCCTGTCGCTGGTCGCTGGCGGGAGGCTTCACGACAGTGAGAGAGGTCCTGAAGGATGGCGGCGAAGACCGCCAGGCTGGTGCATTTCTTTAATCTGTCAAGTGCTTCCCTTTGTTCGCCCTCCTCCTCCCTCTCTTTCTGTCTCTCATCCCAGCCACTCCCATTCATTTCCCTGCCTGTCTTCTCATTTCAGAATGGCGTGGTCCACCGGGACCTGAAGCTGGAAAATATACTGCTTGATGACAACTGTAATATTAAGGTAAAACTCTTGCCTCCCTGATTGATGTGCAGGGCCTGGGGATCGCAACTGGTGGGGGCTTCAGCTTCCGAGCTGCAGCCTAGGAATAAGGTGGCTACTTCCTCTCCTGGCAGGCCGATGGGGAGAGTCGCTGGGCTTGAGCCCTCAGTTCAGTTCAGACAATGAAATTCAACAAGCATTTATCGGTCTCTGACGACATGCCAGACATTGTTCGTCATGCTGGGATAAAAAGGTGACTAAAATATAGTTCCTGTCCTTGGACGCTCATAACTACAATCAGCACCATAGAAGTACTTGCAGAAATAACACAGTGTGTATTTCATACCATGTTTGCCTGATATCGCTTAAATTCGGTCTTTGCAACCCTATGGGATAGGTACTGTTATTTACATCGTTTCGGATAGGGGAACTGAGGCACAGAGAAGTTAAGTAACTTACTCGAAGTAGCAAATAGTGGTATGTAGTAGAGCTGGGGTTTGAATCCATATCTGGCTGACTCACAAGTCCAAGTTTGAACCTCTTCGCTCTATTTGTCAGCAGGGCCCAACACAATTTTAGAGTTGGAACTCTTTCCCAGCCACTTTTCTGCCACTCCCACCCCTTGTCTCCTATATCTCCCTCCCACCAGCGAAACCAGCCGTGGAACTGGGAAGCTGGCCGAAACGTCGGTGGTGTTCGTGTTGGGAAAGAGCATACCAGCAAGGGATGGCGTTTGCTTCTATGGGCAGTGTTATTGCTGGCTGCAGCAGGGGCTGGAGAAGGCTCTCCTGGCCAACAGGGTTCAAGCGCCTCCTCAGAGCACTGCGAATGTCCTTTTGACCACGTCTGCAAAATAAGCAAATACGGTTTCAAAACAAATGGAGCTCGCCGCATGGGTTTCATTATGAAGTGGCCTTCGTACTCCCGACACCAGGGGATCCCTCCGCTTGGCCGTTGGTGACGTCAGCGCCTCACCCTCACTCCCCGAACAAAGCCTGGGAATGACCTGGCCGCGTCCTCTTTTTTCTGTTGTCACCACCCTCATTTGAGGGGGTGCAGCCTGGGACGCCATGTCCCTGCTGGGAAGGATGGAGTTGGTCTGGTGTTTGCATTCTCTTTGCACATAGTGGTAGCAACCACTGGTCGCCACTGTCCTTTGAGAGGCCCCTGGAAGCCATGTCCGGGTGACCTCTTTCTTTTCCTAGCAGTTTGCCTGTGGTCACATATTTCTGTGTAGTCTATAGCATAAGGAGGAAATAGTTGGTCAGAGCAGCTCTTCCTAGGAACAGGAAGTGAGGTCCCAGGGTCTTTCCATTTCTGGCAAAATGGCTGGTTTATTCTAGAATAGATGGACAGGCTGTAGAGTTAGAAAATGACATCCTGTGTGCCTTACTGGCTGCGTGACCTTGGGAAAGCCATTTAATCCTGTTTCCAGCTATACAATGAGGTAATAGTCATTCCCCAGACTTGAAGACTAAATGAGATAGTCTGCATCTAGCTTTATAAACTGCCGCACACTGTGCAATGAGTCAAGGTGAAGAGTGGTGGCTTTGGACTTGGATAGCCTGGGTTTGAATTGCAATGCTGACCCCTACTAATACAGTAGGTACTGAGCCTCAGTTTCCTCATCTGTCCAGTAGAGATGCCAGCTGCTCTCTCTGGGGGTGGTGGTTTACTTGTTCATTTTTGCAGTGAGGATTTTTTGAACAGTACTGTGTGCCATGCCCTGCACCCAGTCCTGGAGAACCAATGACAAATAGGTGGATTTTAGACTGTAATGTAGTCAAAGCACCTAGCCCTTAACTCTTCATATTCAAGGCACCTGCTCAAATGGCTGGCCACCAGAGAGGAAGGTGAACAGGATGCCAGCTGCTCGGAAGGTGCCTGGATCCCGGGGAGTGGTGGCCAGGCCATGGCTAGGGAATTGGGTTCTGGTGTGAGGGACACATATTAAGGGTTTGTGCATTCCACCCTGGTAACTTTCTCTGCAGATTCTTCTGCCACCTGCCCCCAGAGCTCTCAAAATAAAATGTAGTCTTTACAAGGCCTGGAATGTGAGCCTCTGGCTTGGGGATTGGGTTCTGTGGTGCAGCATGACCTCTTGGTGCCATGATTAGTCCCAGCAGTGATAAGGCACATAGCTTCCTGCCGAGTCATAGAATTCCCCAGTGAAGGAGAAGAATGGCTAGAATTCTGAAGGCTGGGAACAATGGGGCCAGAGCCCAGGAGAATGGCTCATTTGCATAAGCAATTGGGCAATGATGTGGGCCTCACGGCTCCCAGGACCAAGTCCTTCCCTCTAGGACCCCTGTGCATTATGTTGGGAAATAGCAAACTCATAGAACATGATAAAATTAAAGTTTTGGTCATATCTTTTCTCTCTAAGAATTTCTACTTCTGGCATTTCCTAAGGTAGAACAGACACCTGCATCCAAACAAAGCAAACCTTCGCAGTCTCTGACACAGTTCTTCCTTCTGCTGGTCCCGGGATGCCGCTAGGATCTGCGAATCCTGGAGCTTGAAAGAATCTTGAGGTTTTTTTCCAATCTTGTTTTAATAATTATGGCCTGTAAAGTCTTAAGTGATGTACCCAAGATAAAGCACAGTGGATCAGTATCCACTACATTGTTGTCTTTATTTCCCTGGAGTTTGGCACAGTGCTTGTCACACAGTAGGTACTTTAAGCTGTTTGATTTTGGAAAGTAGGGACAACAGCCAGGATTAGGACTCACATGTTTGACTTCAGGCAAATTCTCTTTTCATCATCTCACACCCACTTCGAAGGTTTTTAAAAATGTGTCTCATCTGGTGTTGATCTGTCTTTGGGCTGGATCTGCTCAGCTCTTCCTGACTCAGCATTTCGCTGAAAACATCTTTAGAAAGGGTCCTTGTGGCAAAGGCAGGCAGACACATGGCCGCAAGCTGGCCTCCATGTTCAAAAGAGCCCATGTCATCAGTGTCTGGACAGGGGGAACATTAAAACGGATGCCCTGTTACCAGCAAGTGGAATATGAACAGTGAGGTCCCTCTTGGGGCCCCCTCTGGTGCCTCTCTAAATGTGGGTCCATCTTTTGTATTTCGCCCAGGGAATCTATAGAAATGCTGCTGGTTTAACCTTGTAACCATGAAACCCTGTCGCATGTCGCTGCGGTCATGGCATGAGCCATGTAACTTGTTCCTCTCCCCTTCTCTGCCTGATGTTCATTTGCCAAGAGCACATCTGGCATCAGAAATTATTTATCAGGCCACTGAGAGATGGTGTGGCTTCCAAAAATATTCACATAGTTGGTCATCATAAAGAATGACAGCAATGTGCTGCTCTGGATTGCATTCCATGCTGTGTGAAGAAGCCCACTGGAGCCTTCTCCACCGTGGAGTAAGCCTACGTCTACTAAAATAGACACCCAGCATAGCATTAATTTGCAATTAGTAAAAATGGGCCAGATTCACATCCCGCTTTCTGGGAGAATGGAATGCTGACAATTCCCATAGAAGCCTCCTGTAAAAATGTCTTACAATGAGAAGAGGTCCAGGCCCTAGGGCCAGCTGACCTCCCCAAAGAGGGCTGAGAATCTGGTGAGCTCCCAGAGTTCAGAGTAGAGGGGCATAGGGGAAATGGCCTGTCACCCCTGGTGACAATGGAAATGGGGCTGTTTCAGATAAGAAAAGATGCTTTGAATGGCAGGGGCTATGATGAGACAGAAACCTCATAGGCTTAACAAGACAAGTAGGACAGCTCAGGATTTGGGCCTCTGGGCTTTGATTATATGAATGTGAGAGCTCTGAATTCATGCATTAATTAATCCATTCATTTGTTCAGTCATCTGTGTGTGTGTGTGTGTGTGTGTGTGTGTGTACCTATCCATGCATGCCTGCATTCACTTTTCCATTCCTGCATATATTCATTCAGCAAATTGTATAATGTCCTGTGGGTAATATTTATTGGACCACAAATATCTACTGAGTTCCACCCATTACCTGGCCTGTGCTGGAAGCTGGGAATTTAATAGTGAACCAGATGGCTGGGTCCTTGTCTTCTTGGGGCTCTGAATCGGGCAGTTGCTAAAGCAGCAGTAATAATGAGCCATGAAGAGGATACAGAGGCGAATGAGGAAGATAAGGTACCTGCCTTAATGGACTTAGAATTCTAGTTGAGGACACAAGCAATAAGCAAATAAATACATAGTGCAATTGGTGGTGAAGACAATCCATGCAGTCAGACAAGGCTGTTGCATAGGACTTGAACTCCTCAGATCCATAAAGCTTTCTCTGGGTTCCTGGCCTTTACACACACGTTTCTTCTGCTTGGAATGCTCTTCCCACTGCTGTTTGCCTATGCCTCCTTTGAGCCTCAGCTTGAATGTCTCTTCTTCCAGGAAGCCTTCCTGATCCTTGGCCCTGCTGTGTGCCTCATAGTGCCCTGTGTAATGCGTTGTGGAAGTGCTGAGCAGGAAGTGGTGGGTCTGTTAACTATCGATGGACCAGAAAGCCTTTGCTGAAGCAGTGGTGATTAAACTGGGTTTTGAAGGATGGGTAGGAGTTTGGTAGAAAGAAATGCAATGATGGCCTTCCAAGGGGAAGGAATATCAAGCTCAAGGACAGGGTATGGGGTCTGGAAAAGGAAAGTAACTTTTACTGAGCCCCTGCTAGAAGCCAGAGCCATGTGCCAGAACTTCTGCACACCTTACTTCTTTGTGTTCTCAGAGTGTCCACTGGGCTGGGTCTGATCACCCCCATTTTACAGAAGAGAAGGCTTCCCACAGCTAAAAAGCAATGTGGCTGGCTACATATTGAAGGCTATTTGGCTTCAAAGACCAGACACCTGATAAATTCTACCCTCCACTACTACCATCCAAATTTGCCCTAAATCCGAGAGAGTGTCACACAAGGGCACTTCTTTGGTCCTTGCTTCAGTCAGCCTTACCTTGTCTGTAGGCAGGCTGCAGACAGCTGTCTGTGGGAGAGACTCTTCAAGTGCTGGTGGTAGCTGATGGCCAGGTAGCCTGAGTTTTGGTGGCCAGAGCAGCCGTGCAGGGACACGAGTCAAATGTGCTGTGAGCCTGGACGGACTGTTCATTAGTGTCCCCTGAGAGGCTGCTTCTTGGAGGCATGCCCTCAGTTAAGAGCTTCCCCAGATCGCTTGGGGTCAGTCATTTCCAGGCTCCCTCAAGAGGCGTTGTAAGCTTAGATCTTCCGAAGATGAAAGCTGACCCCATTCATTTCTGCTCCTTGTTCCACTCCCTACCTTCACTTCCTGACAGCTCAGGAGTGAGGCTGTCACGGGGAAAGCCACAGCAATTAACTCCATGGCCGGAAAGGAGCTATGGAGTGTGTCTTCCTCTATGGGGTTGCTGTCTTCCTGAAGAGTTACGCAGAAAGCCCATTTCCTCCTCCGCCAGCTGGAAGCAATAACTCCCCTTTACATGGAGCTTTACTGCATAGGCAGCTCTTCACTGTCTTCACCCTACTGCCCTAGCCTCAGTTTCCTCATCTGCAAAACGGAGATAATAATGTACCCCTCCTCATAGGGTGGTTGAGGGGACTTGATACATTCATATATGTGGTGCTGACAGAACAGCGACTGCATGTAGTAATGCTGCTGTTACTATTGTCTCATTAAATCTGGTTTTGCTTTTCATAACGCCGTGTGGGTGGTGCCATTGCAACTCCATTTTCCAACAAAGGAAACAGACTCAGGTAAAGTAGCAATCGCTCACATTTTTTGAAGGCTTACTATGTGCAAGGCATGGTTTAAGCTCTTTCCATCTATCAGCTCATTTGATTTGTGTGTGGTCGTTTATATTCTGTGAGGTATAGGTTACATTCTAGGGGCTTTACACGCATATCCTACCATCCTCCCAATGGTTTATTACTACCATTTTGCAGGTGAGAAAATTGAGTGATGTGGCAGGTCCCACCAGTCACAGAGTGGTGCCAAGGTTAGCTCCAGGTTAACTGGCTCCAAAATCTCTGATCTGCCTGGTTCACTGCACTTCCTCTTATATACTGCAAATGACTGTCAGACCACAGCTTATATTATCATTGTCATCAGCATCTTTTCCCAGAGGTTAATTACCAGCAAGCTGATACTTCCTAGTTCATTGGGTGAACGCGTAGTGATTATTCAGGGATCTGAAGCTAATCCTTTTTTTAAGTGATGACAAATTATGTAACTAACATAAAGTTTGCCATTTTTAGGTGGGTGGTTCTGTGGCATTAAGTGCATTCACATTGTAGAGCAACCATCATACCACTGGTCTCCAGAATTTTTGTGTCTTCTGAAACTGAAACTCGTTCCCATTAAACACTAACTCCCCATTCCTCCTTCTCCCCAGCCTCTGGCACCCACTATTCCACTTCCTGTATCTATGAATTTGACCCCTTTGCATGCTGCATATAAGTGGAATCATGCAATATTTGCCCTTCTGTGTCTGGTTGTTTCATTTAGCACAGTGTCTTCAAGGTTCATCCATGTTGAGGTAAGGTAAATTCTTTTGAAGTGTGAAAAATCACTTCCTAGTTTATTTTTCTAACTCTGGTTTTCATCCAGCAGGCATAACCTCTAGAAAGACTCCAAAAATTCAGGACCAGGAGTATTGACTTGCCAGGTTCCTTTTCAGAGTCCAGATGGAACTGAACAGCCCAGTGTGGGACATGGTTCTGACCCAGTACAGGGCAAGGGAACAATACATCCCCAGCAAAAATGCAGAGTGGTTACCCTTCTAAGGTCACCAGTGTGTTGGCAAAATGCAACTGTAAGAGCAAAGCCAGCTGCCTCTTGGTAGAGAGTCACCCGGTGCACAACTGGTTGCAGAGAAAGCGTCCAGGGTGCGAAGACCCTAATGATCATGTAATTGTTCTCATCTCTATGACCTTCAGGATTCGTTTATCTCTTAGGGCTCCTTCAGGTTGAAACCATTTGTAGGATTTGGTTGCTTTTGTTTTAGATGTTTAAAATCGTTATTCCCCGAATTTCAGCTGTCCCAGATTTCTTTTCTTTCTGTCTGTTCATGGATTTTGCCTTTTCCTACTATTTTCTGTGCTATTTTACTTAGTATTTTTATTTAGCTCACTTATGAAAACTGTATTTATTTGAAAGAGGCCTTACATAATTACCTTAAATGGAAAACCAGTCTTGTTTTGAGTATCATGAAGTTAATAAAGTTACCTACATGGACCTAAAGGGGGGAAGCAGGTATTTATTGAGCTCCAGCTCTGTGCTGATTACTGTTTTAAGCATTTTACATACTTTGTGTCATTTAATTTTCACCATGACATTGTGCAGGTAGATTCTATTCCTACATCCATCTAACATGAGAAATTGAGGCTTTGAGAAGTTTCATAACCAGCGGCTATTTCCCTTCTTATAGTTGATATAAGCTCCATATTGCATGAAATCTTACCGCCACAGTCTGGACTTAAGTGGCTCAAGGTGTGAGAGCTATGCGTGTGTGTATATGTTGATTAATGTTGCTTTTCTGCTGAAGTGCCAAGAACATGGGCTAATCTACATGTCTATTAATCTTATGTTAGTGACAGTGACAGTTTTACTGGGAGAGGCTGATAAACATCAGTCTGCGAGGATGGGAGTGGGCTATAACATAAACACGCTCTCACAATGGTTACAGAGAAAGCAGGGATGCCCAGACTTGGAGATGTCTCGGCGAGAGTGTGTGCACGTGGGGATTTGCACGTGCTGGTGGCGGGTACCTCTCATGCATGGGTGTATTTGGAAGCTCATATGGTGCTTCCATTGCTGCAGACACTGCGAGTGGGAAGGGCATGTATGTTTTCCTCTGGATGTGCTCTGTGCTGTGTTGGTTCCTGTCTTAGTTGCAGTCAGGGAGGATGAAGCCCTGGGACTTCTCGGGATGGTCCAGGGCTGCAGCCATTCCATGCCAATTCTGATTGACAGGGCACACTTCATAAAGCTTCCAGCCAACTTCCTGCAAGCGACTTGGGCCATGATAAGAAAGTGGAATTTAGGGCAATTAAGTGCAATCTGAGCCCTGAGAATGTGTTTTCTGAGGGGCGCCCATACAACCAGCTGCTTTCAATGACATTCCATTCATTCAGGGACGACTTTTACAAAATAGGCTTATTCTGAGGGCTGCATACAAAGCAGAGCCTCTGTGGCATTGGGGTTGGGCTGCTCTCTGGGCTTGAGAATCACTCTGCCTGTATAAAAGCCTCAAATGGAAATCAGCTCCGGGGGTGGCAGAAGCTTGCAGTGGCTCAACTTGTAGACTTGAGTGAAATTTGCAGATTCCCCAGGGCCGTGTGCACAGAGGTTTGACACGGGGGTTTACATGGCTGCTTACTAGTTAACTCCCCTGGGATGGATAACCTCATCTCCCTAAACTTCAGTGTCCTCATCTATTAAATCGGTTTTTAAAAAATTGTGATAAAATATCCATAATATAACATCATTAACCATTTTTAGATGTATGGTTCAGTGACATGAAATACATTCATATTGTTGTATAAGTGGGGTTTTAGATGGGATTTGATTAGAGAGTGTAAAGTGTTTAGAACACTGCCTGATACTTGGAGGTTGTTCAGTAAGGGGCAGCTAATTTGTTTATTATTATTATTTTGCATCTCTTAATGATCTTGTTCTTTTTGCAATATACTACCTGTTCTAGAGACAGGTGTTTTCTTGGGTGGGGGCAGGTGCTAAGCAATGGATTTTACAAAGATGAAAGGAAGATGTGGAACCTGCCACTTGCCTCAGGGGACTCAGAATCTAACAGGCAAGGAGAACTTAAAAATACATACATACATATATATTATATGTATATATGTGATAATATATATGTATATATACAGGGAAGAGTGCTGCCATAAAGGATAATAAATAAAACATGTCAAGAAACCAGAGAAGAGAATGATTCCAAGGAGTATACAACACACAGGAAGCAAGGTTAGGTAAAAATTTGCATGGAGCTTGAAGACATAAAGGTTATAAAGCATTTTTGCATTCATGGTCTCATCTTGGTTGATACATCTACTTTATTATTATTCTCACAATTATCCTGCAATCTGAAACAAGATAGCAATCCTGAATTCCCATTTTCTGGTGGATAGATTGAGGCTCAGAGTAGCTAAGTGGCCTGCTCCATGTTACCCAGATGGCCAGTGGCAAAGTTTGGACTGAAATACGATGACTCAAACCCAGAGGTCTGGGTCCATTTCTGGTTTTCCAACGTGTGATATGCACACGGCCATGGAGGCAGCGTGATGTTAGTAAGCCCCAGATGGACGAGGTTCTGACTGATAGTTAAACTTTGATGTTTTATCAGAAATATCAAGCCTCTGATTTGGTGGATATTTCTCAGGCCAAGTCCAAATTGAAGGGAAAGTACAAGTCTGTAGAAGAAGTAACTTTAAGTAAGTAATAGAGCTTGCAGGATACAGTTAGGGCAGAACTTGTGATGGATGCCAAGGAGGGCAGCTGAGAATCACTGGCTCAGTCACGTTAACTGGTCCTTTTATGAAGACTCAGGACTGGATTGAAAATGGCGATTCAGCCACCAGCCCCACCGAGGTGCCCTCCAGCGCTCTAGTGCTGTGTGCTGTGAGTTGCTCCATTGCAGACACTTCCTGGAACACTAACAGGCCTTCCTGGTCTTGCCTCTCTTCACAGATTGCTGACTTTGGGCTTTCCAACCTATACCAGAAGGACAAGTTCTTGCAAACATTTTGTGGGAGTCCACTCTACGCATCTCCTGAAATTGTCAATGGGAGACCTTACCGAGGGCCAGAGGTGAGTATGTTGCCTAATGTATATGGGGAGTCGGAAGGGGGATGTGGACGAAGGAAGGGGGGGAGGGGCAGGACTGAATCTGGGAAATATTTTTTTAAAAAAACCTTTTTTTTTCCTTGTACAATTATAAAGACCCTAAGATACACATAATGTTTTACTGTATGTATATTCCATAATTTATTTAATACTGCCCTAGATTTAGACAGATTGCTTTCAGTTTTTCCCTATTAAAACAAAACAGACAACAAACAAACAAAAGACCCCCAAACTCTGCAGTGACTGTCTTTTTGCATTATTTTTAACAGCAGGTATTTTTGATTAAGGAAATACATTTTAACTGCATCTTCTAATTCATGAGACATGCCTGAAGTTTTCAGGGCCACTCTTAAGAGATGCGTATGTGAAAATGTTATTTTGAAAATGGGTGAGTTGCGAGTGATTTTTCTCTTTTAAAAAGTTGATTCTCTTTACAGAGAGATTCATTCACTCATTATCCTTTAAATAGCAGCTGCTCAGTGGCTTGAAACATTTCCTTCCAAATATTTATCTGAGAGGGTTTGGGGGCAGGGCTGGGGAGGGAAGAGAGGAGGCCGAGCGCCTCTACCAGTTGCAGTGAAGAGAGAATCTCCCTAAAATACGGATGTAAGGGAGGAGCATAGGATTTAGTCTGCAAAACCAGAAACTTGACACCATAAATTTTCATGGATAATGAATGCTTCTTTCATCTTCCATGATCTGTTTTTGAGGTTATAAGCTGGCAGCCTCTGATCTGGCCAGCAAGCATATGTTATTTGGCCAGTTGATTAGCCTTTTCTAAAACAATTGAACAAACATTTAGTAATTAGGAGATTTCATATAAAAGTCTGGTTTCTGACTTCTCTTGAAAAACCAGAGGGCCTAACAGTGCCGGGCCTATATTCCTACGTGGCAGCGTCTAGCCTCGTGAGGCTGCCTGCTTAAGACGGGCAAATGCTCTCCACAGCTTGTCTCTAACACTCCATATTGTACCCCAGATTCCCTCTTGTTTGTCAGGATTTTGTTGCCTGCCTGGCTCCTATTAGCATTTGAGTTTGCAGCCCTTGATCCATCTGAAGAAGGTGCACAAGGAATTCATTCCTGGATAGGAGTGACGGGCCTTGTGTCTGGGTCGCAGCTCCATCACTCGCGTGGGACTTCTGGGGAAAGCATTTAGCCTCCTTGTGCCTCAGTATTCTCATCAGTCAAATGGGGTTGACAATAATCCAGGCCCTGCCTTTTTTCACAAAATTATAGGAGCAAAGGAGATAGTCTATTTAAGAAAGTTCTCATGCTGTCTGGGGCTGTTGGTTTCGGGTTGGCGCGGAGAGGTCAGGCTCAGCAGCAGGCCCCAGGCTGCACTGCGTATCAGCTGTCAGGCGGCGGTGGGAACCTGGCTGCCAGGTGCTAAGTTCCGTTCCTGGGGTCGCTGAGGGTGGCTGCTCACAGACTGTGATGCTAATGGTTTGGAAGGTGTCCCGGAATCTGCTTTCCAGCTCCTATATGTCCCGTCTCTCTGCTCCAGGTGGACAGCTGGGCCCTGGGCGTGTTGCTTTACACTCTGGTTTATGGAACGATGCCCTTCGATGGTTTTGATCACAAAAACCTCATCCGGCAGATCAGCAGTGGAGAGTACCGGGAGCCCACCCAGCCCTCAGGTGCGCGCCCGTGGTCGGGGGAGAGGCGGAGAGGCCGCGGTCGGCTTGCCAGCTCTCGCTCACTCTTTCTGCTTCGGTTTTAATGTCAGGAAGGAGTCTCCTGCTTTTTCTCTTTCTCCGCTGTAGAGTTTTGCCTTTGGCAAAGCTGGCTTGTTAGGTTGCTTTGCTCAAATCTTGCCAAATGGAATTTTCAGAAGAAATGTCCTACATGGCAGGCAGGTTAGGAGTCCTGTCTGCTTGCTGTATGCACCTGGGCAAGCCCCTTTTCCTGTTTGGATTCAGTTTCTCACCTACAAATTAAAATTTTGGAAAAGGTATGGTGGTCCCTTCCCCTTCATGTAGACACCATCACTAAACCGTGAGTGCCGTGAGGGTGGCACCTGCTCTTTTCACCCCCTGGCTGGGGTTGTGGCACATGGGCACTGTTTCATTATCTATCTAGAGTATAACAACTCTATTCTATCCCTTGCTTTCCCCAGAGCAGGCTCAGTGGTTTCACCCGTGTAGCCATCATCTCGATTCTGGCCTTGCTTGGGTTTCTCCTCTGGCTGTGGTCAGAGGGCAGCTGGGCTGGGCTGACTGTAGGACACCTCGGTGCTCTTCTGTGTGGCTGCCCTGTCCAGGCCTCTCTCTCCAGGAGGGAGCCTGGACTTGTTACAGCTCAGGGCTCTCAGTGCAGGAAGAAGCGGCTGCCAGGTCTCCTTAGTGTCTGCACTTGGAAGCCAGATAGTGTCATTTCTGCCACATCCTATTGGTCAAGGCAACTGAGGCCACAGGTTCCATCTCTTGATGGGAGAGCGCCAGGCGTGGATGGAAAGTGTGCATGCAGGCGGCCATCTTTGGAATGTAGTTAGCACAGACACTTCACGTACACGCATACTACACACATTCTCACACCCCATCGGTTCTCATTATTTGTGGTGGTCATGTCCTGTGAAGGTGGTGCAGGTGTTTGAGTTCATGAGCACAGAGTGTTGCTCCTAGGGAAAAGACAGGGGCTCAATTCCCGTGAGCCTCTGATCACAATATTTCTGTCAACTGATCAGTACATAACCTTGTTTTATATATGTTTAGGTTTAAAGAGACCTCATTTAAAATACATTGTTGATTCGTTAACACCGAACTCATTCATGGCTGACAGAACCATAACTCATGCCTGAATGAGGCTTCTCTGACAAACAGGTTTTCTCCGTAAGGCACATCCCAGCCTTCCTGCTCTTAGGAACACTGGGCGCAGTTCAGCAGTAGGGTTGGGGCCATTTTACACAATGAAATCACCAGCCAAAAGCATAAAAATGTCAAAAACACGGACTGTATAGACTGCGAATAGCACACCTGTGGGCAGTGTGAGAGGGGAAACGAGAAGGCAGAACGTCGTTGCCTTCTGTGACCTCAGCTGGGAACATGCATACACGCTGGGGGACACTCACATTTTTTGCCATTTTGCGAATGTGCACAAATGACCAAGAAAGTGCCACAAGTATTGATTTTGGGGTCACTGAGTAGGGAGTAGGCAGATTTATAAATATAGAATCTGTGAATAATGGGGGTTGACTGTTGTATATGTATGTGTGTGTGTGTATATACATATATATATGTTTATACTTTATGTATATATATATATTTTTTGTTTGTTTGTTTCGTTTTCCAATAAGCCAACCTGGTGTTTGAGAAATTTTGTGGTGGTCTTATTTACTTTACCAGTTAATTGGCATCAACACAGTTCCTGGCACATTACAGGAGTGTAGAAAATATTATTGAATGACTGCATAAATGACCATCCTTTTAGTTCTCAGGGGTGCAGCTCCCCACCAGCCCCCTTGCCAGGCCCTTGCCAGCAACTCATTGGCCTATACATGTGGCAGAGAGGAGGTCGCCCCTTCCCAGGATATATAATTCAGTTCCCACTGGGGGAGCACAGTTTGATCTAAAAAGTCATTTTATAAGCTGTGAGCGTCAGCTGGTTCCTGTGGCCTCCTCAACATCCCTTTGGGGCTTTCCCCTGATTCTCCGGCAGCAGAAACTTGCAAATGGAATTTTTCAGACAGGCTGTAAAAGGATAGCAGATAGAGATCAGCTCTCTGATCTGACAGCTCAGTAGGCTACCACTTATGTCCAAAAGGGAAAGGAGGTGAGCTCGCTGGGTGTGAACCTGGCCATGATCCGGCCAGGGTCAAGCCAGCCTTGGGGATGGCCCCCCTCACTGCCCAGGTGTGCCAGGTGTGAGCTCCTCTCCACCTTTTCTCTTTCCCTCTCTGATGAGGGGCCTTTTTTGTGCCATCTCAGCCCCAGATTTCCTTTTTGTACTTCCCCAGTGACCTTGAGCACTGTGTGTTTATACAAGCCTACCTTTGGAGGACTGAGGAAAGCCGTGGTAATCTATACCTGTTTTCCCTGTTGGTAAAATGATACCCACCAAAGGAATGGTGGGGCCCTGTGTGGGGCTGGGTCTAGAGTCTTTCCCCCTGTATTGTAAGGGTCTGAGGTGATGGAGAGCTCAGTATTCCTGTGACATTCCTTCACTCGTAAGGAGAACACACCAGGATGTGATAGAGTCCTGGCCTGTCCTTCTGCGTCTTGATGCTGTTTTTGATGTACAGTCTGGAAGATTTTGGCTTCTGGCTCCAGAGTGTGGCTGGATCAGGACTCCAGTCGGATTCTTCCTAAAGTGAGCATGTGTCCCTAGCTAGTCCTGGGGTGTCAGCCTTGTCACAAAGCCAAAAGCTCCCATGTAACGGCGTCTTTTTATTGCTTGTCCCATAGATGCTCGAGGACTCATACGGTGGATGCTGATGGTGAACCCCGATCGCCGAGCCACCATCGAGGACATCGCCAACCACTGGTGGGTGAACTGGGGCTACAAAAGCAGTGTCTGTGACTGCGACGCCCTTGCCAGCTCCGAGTCCCCACTCTTGGCTCGCATCATCGACTGGCACCACCGTTCCACGGGGCTGCAGGCTGAGACTGAAGGCAAAATTAAAGGCCTGGCCAAACCCGGGGCCTCTGAGCTCATGCTGGAGCAACAGCGGTCGCTGAAGAAGTCCAAGAAAGAGAATGACTTTGCCCAGTCTGGCCAGGACTTGGTGCCTGAAAGCCCATCCAAGCTGAGTTCCAAGAGGCCCAAAGGGATCCTGAAGAAGCGGAGCTCTAGTGAGCATCGCTCTCACAGCACCGGCTTTATCGAAGGCGTAGTGGCTCCTGCCTTACCCTCTGCTTTCAAGATGGAGCAGGACTTGTGCCGGACTGGCGGTCCCCTCCCCAGCTCCCCTGAGGCAGAGGTGCCAGGTAAACTAAGCCCCAAACAGTCGGCCACCATGCCTAAGAAAGGCATCCTGAAGAAGACCCAGCAGAGAGAATCGGGTTACTACTCCTCCCCTGAACGTAGCGAGTCTTCAGAGCTGTTGGACAGTACCGATGGCAGCAGCATTCCGCCCCCCAGTCCCCCAGACACAGCCAGGGTGACTTCCCACAGCCTCTCCTGCCGCAGGAAGGGCATCTTGAAGCACAGCAGCAAGTACTCAGCAGGCTCCACGGACCCGGCCCTTGTCAGCCCTGAAATGCCCACACTGGAATCCTTGCTGGAGCCCGGCGTCCCCACCGAGGGCCTCTCCCGGAGCTACAGCCGGCCTTCCAGCGTCATCAGTGATGACAGCGTCCTGTCCAGTGACTCCTTCGACTTGCTGGATTTGCAGGAGAATCGCCCCACCCGCCAGCGCATTCGCAGCTGCGTCTCTGCTGAAAACTTCCTGCAGGTGCAGGACTTCGGGGGGCTCCAGAACCGGCCCCGGCCCCAGTACCTGAAGCGGTACCGGAACCGGCTGGGAGACAGCAGCTTCTCCCTCCTCGTGGACATGGATGATGTGACTCAGGTCTACAAGAAAGCGCTGGAGATCTGCAACAAGCTCAACTAGCCTGGGGTGCAGGGGCGGGTTGGGGTGGGTACGAGGGAGCGGTGGGAGCAATGACTTGTGCTAATGAGCTGGTTACCTCTTTGCTGGCCGTGACAATAGACTGAAAAAGGATTGTTGCCATCTCTCTTGGCCAGGTTTGCAGCCTTGAGCCAGCACCCACAAGGGAGAAGTGGGCTCTCTGCCAGCCCTGCCAACTGCCAGTCAGAATCTGGGTCCTAATTGGCATTTTCTTTATGGCACCTCCTAGAGGACCAGCTGTCCAGGGGAGGTGTGCTGGCCAGCACTTAGAGGGTGGGGAGGAAGCATATGGGAGAGGAGCATTTCCCTAGAAGTCGTCCAAATGCTTTTTGGAAGGGAGGGTCAAGACAGACTGGGGCCACCTGTTGTGGGTGAGGTCAGAACTTGCTCTTTCTATCCTCACATCAGCAAGCTTGGTCTGACTGCGTGGGGTTGACCAGTAGATTTCAGCCACCTGAGCTCGAATCTGTGATCAATTGGTAGTGGCTGCTGGGTGTGCTGGTTTGAGTAGCCCAGGCACCTGGGAGGAGTACTGTGTAGTAATGGCTGCCAGGAGGACCGGAAGGGGGCAGCAGCACACAGGCCATGCAATTGCCATCCTTGACCTGGCTGGGCCCTGGCAGTGTTAGGTGAAGGTGTCCTAAGGTGTCCTGGGATCTACATTCTTTCTTTCATGCCGCTGGTGTGGCGTTTGTTAATTTGCTACTCTACTTTGAATGGAACACAGGGCCTTGGTCAGAGAGAGAGTGCTCTGAACACTGCTAAGGATTGAGAGTCAACCGTGGTGATTTTTTTGGCTTCTTGCTGTCTGCCTCCTCTTTCCTGATGTCCGCCTTGCTCTTCAGCACAGCCTTCCAAGGGTGGACAGGGAAAACAGTGGTGGTGTCGGAGGTCAAAACCATGGTGCATAACAGGGCTTAGAACTCTCTGTGGTCTTTGCACAGATGAGTGGAAATTGATCCACGCCAGCAAGGGGACAAGCTTGTCGGCTCCTTTAACATCTCGGTATTAACTGGAGTGCTGCCTGCTGGGTCCTCACCTGCGTGCATGCTTTGGATTGGACGAGATGCCGTCCATAGTCTCCAGAGGAGTAGCTGGCTCAACATTTACCTGTTTACTACTAGCAAATGGTTTCCCATCCACCAAGTGTGGAATCCTCAGACGTAGGTGAGTCTGCGTCTAGGAAGTAAAGCGTGCAGGTGGGATGTTTGGGTGAAGGAAGGAGAGCCAGGTAGAAGGTGCTTTCCCCCCAAATCTAGGTATTCTGTGTCATGGGTTTGAACTCCTAGGCTTTGGGGAGAAAGAAAGTTTTAGACATTCAAATGAAGAAGGTGTTGAAAGCAGAGTGGGTGGGGAGGAAGCACATAGGAGAGAACATTTCCCTGGAAGTCATCCAGATGGTTCTGGAAGAGGCAGAAAAGAGATATGACAGGACATTTGTCTTAAAATGTAACTTAACTAGGTATTTAACTTCTAGACACCAGATTAAAGTGACAAGATGTCACTCCCACAGTGGGACATCTTCGGTTATGGGGTTTGAAATTAATGGTCTTATTTGGGAATGTGGGATGCCTTGAGATTGTCCTGGCCTGGGCAAATCACAACCCATGTTTCAAGATGGCCAATTTCTGATAGTCGCCTAGATATATAAGGAGGACAAATCTTGAGGGGTATTTCTGGGAAAACCAACAACTAATAGTTCATAAGGAGATGAGAAAGAATTTGCCTTAAAGCACTAACAGCGTGAATTAGAATGAAACTGCCCTCTCCCTAAGGAGATGGCTCCATTTCTCCCCTTGCCACCAGCTCTAGGTGGGGGCTTGTGTATTCCTTCAGGTTGAGCTGAGTAGTGTATTATGGGAAACATCTCAGTTTCCTTTCATTCAGTTCCACCTCCTTCCTGAACTCCAGTATAGGTTCAAAGGGAAAAAAATCTGTAGATAGCAAAGTGTGTGTGGGTTGTGTGGGTGCGGGGAGGGCATTCTGCAACCTCTGAGCCCCTTACTCCCTGTCTCACTTTATACAACCTTTTCTGAACAGCCTATACTGCCACGCTGCTGGTCCCTCATGCATGGCAGCTGGCCTCATCAGTAGTTGTCAGTATGACTTCAGTGTAACACCTACCTACTGGTTGATGCATTTTTTTCCTTTTGCTAAGTGATTGCATCCGTTCAGTATTTTCCATCCTTCTTATCTTTAAGTGAAAGTGAAACTATTAAGGAAAATCATTTTACTCTCCCCACCTCACCACCACAAAAAACACTTGTATGTTATCTTTTGTCAATAAACCCAAACAGTGGATTATGGCAAAGACAGTCCTCCACTCAGAGGCAGGGATTCTGAGTTGAGTCCTGGTGTGCTGCTAACTAGCTGGTGGCCATAGGCACCTACAGTGTTTTGGGGGCTAAGTCTTCCCTTCAGTGAGGACTGGAGGGGTAGATTTGCTGGTCTTGCAGCCCTGTCTATTTCTTACATTCTGCTAACACCCTCAGATTCTAGATGCAATATCGATGCTGTCCTTTCAGGGAAAGCTTGGAATAGTGGGAAAATCCCTGAAAAGTCCTATTGTCCCTACCAGCCAATCCCCAACCAAGGAAGTCATGCTTGATTAATTTCCATGGAATTAAAGTGAGAGACACTTTTATGATCCAGTGGACCAAGCAGGAGATTCGATGTCAGCTGTCCTGGTCCTTCCCGTGCCTCTGTAGGCCTTTCAGTGTCTTAGTTTACATGTCTGCCAAAGGAGTAGAATTCTACTTCTCTTTACAGGTAAATTTCAAGGCATGATCAGTTTTCAGGAAGTGCTTCAAGACCCTAGGTGAAATTAAAATGCTGAGTGCTCTCTGAATTTCCATCCCTGTGTAAGGTGCTGCTGCTTCAGATGATGGGGAGCACTTTGCAGGGTGAAATCCAGGTGAGTGTTACCCAGGCCTGTTGTCTTGAGTACAAATGTGAATGATCGACTGACTGCTTATTGCCAAACTGGAAATGTTCTGTAGGGATTTACTGGCATGGTATATCATTCCTAGAAGAAAAAAATAAGAGAGAGAGAAACTTGACTGCACATTTTTTTTTAAATCCGTGTTGTGACTTTTATTTAATTTCTATTTTTTTTTTGGTAATAAAAAGTTGACTTTTTTATTTGAATTTGTCTTTTTTTATTTATTGGTCTGAAAGGCATTTCAAAGGTATTATAATAATATATTGGTGTAATTTAATTGGTGCAACATGCTTTATGGCTCCAGTCAAAGTTGGTTTTCACTCATTTGGTTGGTTGGAGCCCAGAACAGCCTACAGGGAAAGAAAAGCTGGCTAACCACCCAAAAGTTGTTTGTATTTTTATTGGAAACTGATTTTTGTTTTTTTTTTTTTGTTTTCGGTTTTTTTTGTTTCTGTTTTTATTTTTAAATTAAATAAATTGCAACGAGCTGAACTGAATCGGGACCTTGCTTCTTTCTTTGTTTATTTTTCTCTGAGTTAAATAAGTGACACAAGGACTGTAAGGAACAAAAACCCACCCAAGCCAGCGTAAGCATGAAAGGGGGATTTATTGTATCTTCTCAGAGGAGGAAATGCAGCTGGAACTCAGCTCATGTCTATTTTTCTGCCTAACAGAACCAGAAACTGGAGAGGTAGGAGCCGAGAGGGCTACAGGCCCCTTCTATGCTCCCCTTTGCCTACTAGCTTTCTTCTTCCGTAGCCTGCCATTCTCTGCCCTCATTTTATGACCCACCTTGGCTTATCCTGCAGTTTCCAAATGTACTTATTCTGACTTCCAAAAGAGACAGCTGACCCTGTTCCTTCAGTCTGGACTAGAGACCCCCCCCCAAAGGTTACTGCTCACTCTCTCTTCCCAGGCTTCAGCTTCCCCTACCTTCCCGTTCCTCGGCTCTGCCCCGTGTGCCAAAGGCAGACAAATTGCTGATTGCTCAGAGTCTGAGATCAGCGGGCCATGCTTCTAATTGGGAGGGCCACAGTTCTATCTGTAAAACGGCTTCCCGAGTTGCATTTTGCCATTATTCCTTGTGCAAATAGACCCTGCAGGAAGCTCTTGGAAACAGGGATCGATAATAGGGTGAGATGTTCCTGACTCTTAAAATAGCAAATGACAGCCAACCTTACCCTGGTATCAAACACTGGAGTCATGCTCTGGCACCAAATAGTGTGAGGGGATCCATGCAAGAGAAGTCTAATTTTCCAAAGAAATTGCAACTTTCTCCCCTTGTCTCCTGGGAGAACATTGGATGTAACATTGTCACATGTAGCAAATGAAACTATTGGATGCCAGTTAAACAATGGATATATTTTTAGTACAAGTATGTCCCATGTAATATTTCGGTCATGCTTACACTGAAAAGAAAGTTATCTGAAATTCAAATGGAATTGGGCATCCTGTATTTTATCTGGTAACCTAATTTGATGGGGCTTAATTGGCTAAATTGACCAGTACCGGGCATGATAGAGGCTGGGGGAATAGATGCTTATAATTGTGGCCTGCCAAGTTTGGACATGTCCATGCCTCTCAAGCTGGGCTGAGGTGGGAAGAATTCCACTTCCAGTTTGAGTCTGATGACTGCTGTTGAGTCAAATTGCTTTGCTCTTTGGGCTTCAGTTTTCTAATCTGTCGAATGGGTGTATTAATTGCTATCTTAACCCAACTCTAAGAGGTCTGTGAAGAAGGAATGAGAGAATTTCTATGAACTCACCCTGAGTGTAAAGCTCATTATGAATGGGAAACCATAGTGCTTTCTTTACAGAGCAATATTCACTCCCTTTGAAAATAGGGCATTTATAAGGCCACCTGCTTGACTCTTAATTCTTGCTTTGGTCCCTGCTGTTATTAGTAAATGGGCCTGTCAGTCATTTGCAGGGTAAGAGACTAAGGTAAAGTTTCCTTGAAAGTGAACTCCTTTGGAAAGACATAATGCTGCAGCCAGATAGAAGGAATAGCCTGTGTGTGGTCTAGAGGCTAGACAAGTGTGACATCTCAGGAGCAGTGAGGACACTAGGGTGGCTGGAGTGGCATAGTTTACATATTGTCAACTGGTAGGTTGGTGAGGTTAATGGCAAGTAGTCATTTTAAGGAGGAAAATTGAAATAATATTTATTAAGCTTCTACATGGTGCTATTTCATCCTTATTTAGTGACAGAGTCTAACTCAGACTATGTTAAGGAACAAGATGAATTTATTGCATGTCTCGGGCACAGCTGGATCCTGTGATTCGAGTGATGCCATTGACCTCTTTTGCACTCACTGGACGTGAGTTCCATTCTTAGGCAGGCTCTCTGTGCATGGCAGCATGACAGTTCCTGGTAGTAGCAGGGTTATAAGGTCCTTTTAGTGCATGATCCTAAACTCAGAGAGTCTTACTATTCTGGCATTTATGTGCCAAGGAAGGACTGATTGGCTTTGCTGGGGTCATGTATCTCCTTCTGGCCCAGTCAGAGTCCAGGCAAAGATGCTCTGATTGGCCAGCCTGGCTCCTGTGCCCACTGTTGTATACTTGAATGGCAGCTCATTCAGAGTCAGTCGGGGAGGACAGCTTCTCCAGAAGATGGGATGCAGAGCCGACAAAACCTTTTGGGCTTCAACTTTCTCATACATAAAATAGCATTAAATAATATCTGACTTTCAAAATTATTGTGAAAATTAAATAAAATCAAGTACCTAATACAAGGCCTGTCAAATAGAAGATTCTTAATTTATTCAGATAGTATCAGGGAACACAACAATATTCAATAATACTATAGAGAAGAGATATATTTGTTAGGAAGATTTTAGCTGTAAAATCAGCTATGATATGAGAAAATCCAGCTGAAACTGGTTTAAACATTACAGGAGCTTTATTACCTCATTATCTGGAATTCTACAGATAAGGTAGATTTCATGGTTACTTAGGTTTAGTGGGAGAAATGGACAACAAATAGATAAGCAAACATGCCCTCCCTCCTACCTCCAAATTACAGATTGTGATAAGTGCTATGGGTAGGGTGCAGAGGTAGAGAATTAAAGGAGAGAGATACTTTTATAGAAAGAGTAATCAGGGAAGGCATCTTTGGAGAAGGGACTTTCCAGTAGAGGTTTGAAGATGGAGAACTAGCTATATGAAGAATGAGCAGTCTAGGCAGAAGGAACAGTATGTGCAAAGGCCTTGGGGTCTTTAAAAGAGAGCTTCGCAGGATTAATTTCAGGTCCATTGGCATAAGAAAACCATGGTCCAGGGATTGTGGTGTTTTGTTAAACATATGCAGCCACGTTCTAATGTGGACTGGCTGTGATCATTTATGACTTTGTGTACCCTTAATTACAAATAGCTGCTTCCTCTGACAGGTAGTCCCCAGATAAGATGCATACAATTATGTGCAATTTTAAATGAGAATATGTTTCCATGCAGAAATTCACTGCCAATTTACTGAAATTTATGGAGAGGATGTTTAAATCCACACAATCATGCAAAGTTTAGAGCATGGAAGTGGAGCCGTAGTGACACTCAATGAAGACCTGAAAGTGCAGAGTAAGGTTTTCATGTAACAAAACCCACCCCATGCTATCACAACTGTCCTGTTCCAGTAGGGAATTGTGTGGAAAATTAGGAATCAATTTTTCAAAAAGTTGTGACAATTATTTTCCTACTAGTGAAAAATTTGCACTGCTCAGCTCTACCTGACTGGGAATATTCACTGTGTCTTGACCTGTTGATTTCCCCGCCCACTCCCTGTGCTAGTTTTCATTTGTGAATTAGTTTGGGGTTATGCGAACATAACAAATAAGCCCATAAATGTTAGTGGCTCAATATGATAAATTATTGCTTCTTAACTGTCACCAAATCCAATACAGGTTGGGCAGTTCTACTTGTCATGTCATCTCCATGTGGTCACTAGTGGACCTGAGCATCTTCCATCGTCTGGTTCTACCATCTTGCGGTCCTTCATTTCTAGCTGGGCAAATGAGAGAGAGAGAGAGAGAGAGAGAGAGAGAGAGAGCGCACAAGTCAGGACCTTTTAAGGATTGATCATACTTGAATATGGTACGTCATTTTTGCCCACAACCCATTAGCTAGAACTCAGTCACCTGACCCCAACCTAACTTACTGGATAGTCTTGAAGTCTGTAGTACTTCCAAAGTGGAAAATGAAACAGAATCAGATGGACACATACCAATCTTTGTCACAACTTATATCTACATAGTGGGGAACCAATACAAAGAAAAAACATCCTCGTAAATATTAGCTGAGTGCTTAGTGAGTGGCAGGCAGTTGGTCTACCCTTTACACACATCATCTTTAGTGCTCCTCAGGGTCTCTTATCGCCGTCTTTACAGATGAGGTAACTGAGTGCTGGAAATGTGCGGTATCTTGCCCCCGTCACCCAACTAGTAGATGTGTAAATTCAAATCCAGGTCTGGCTGACCAGCTTCTGGGTCCAAGTTTTTAATGACTGTTTTGTGTCCCCTGGGGTGATCCTTCTTCAAGTCAGGCAACCTGATCATAAGCCCCATCCTGTCACCATCCATATTCCTTTAACTGGCATTTTCCTGCAGGAGTGAAACAGATACCCTGAGGAATGAAGACATGTGCCCAAGTCAATGTACGCTCCAAAAAAAATGGGGAGAGGAGAGCAGCTGTTCCCTCAACTGATACTTCCATGGGTGTCAGGTTCTAGAAGATCCAGTCTCAGCACATGGAATTAATCGTTGATTCAGGTTTTGTTTTTTTTTGAACTCCTCTAGAGTAGAATGGGATGGAGGAGTGAGTCTTTCTCCCATCTGAGTACCTGCTGTGGCTCAGAACTCGGTAGAGGAGACAGTAGGCCCTCAGCGGCTAGGTTTCTGTCCAAAGCTGTCCACCCCCAAACAGGGCTCCAAATACTCTTTCCTGTGCTGGTGTGCTTCAGGAGACCTGCTTCCAGAGGGCTGAGGGTTCAAAGTAACTGCGTGGAGCCATGTGGAAATAGGATGTCAAGCTGGTTGCATGGGCCTGCCTGGGGTCAGGCATTGCAACACCAACTTCCATCACACAAAAGGCAGAGCATTGCCATTTCTTCAAAGTCCAGAGCAGGGTGATGATAAAGACACAATCCCAAATTGGACTTCTAGAGGAACGCTTTACTATCAGGTGAAACTGAGGGTGAGGAGCTGGAGGCAGCTGGAGAAAAGCGGCACTAAAAAGTAGCTGTCCTGAGAAAGTTTTTCAAACTGGAATTTGTGAATCACTGAAGATGAAAAACATCTGATTCAGCAGTGCCTAAGCATTCCAGAAGCTTCAGCCATCAGGCTTTGGAGCTCAGACAAAAGGATGTGTACAAAACAGAAAGCCAGATGCAAAACTCTGGCCTGCTGGTCAGCTCCAAAGAGGCCATGATTGTGGTTCAATCCCTATGAAGTACAGATGGTCCCTGGCAGTAGGAGCTGCTTAGACTGGCTTCTCATAAACTCATATAACTGGGCACCATGATAACAAAGTAGAGACAGAGAGCGCTTGGGAAAAATTGCCTTCCCTTTTTAGAGAAACAACTCATAATCACATGCTCAGGTCTTTTTGGGATCCAGGATAGTGGGATAATGTTGTCCTTGAAGCTAAGTTGGATTTAATGAGAGTGCCCCTTCTTGAGAAGAGGATTCCAAAGTGAAGGGACAGATTAATAGAGACAAGACATCCTCTGGGGTTTCAGTCTGTCACCTGAGGTCTTTTCTGACATGCATCTTCCATTATGGCTGATCTACTCTTGTAAATCCCACTCTGTGGGTTTGTCTTTTTATTTGTAATAGAAGGATTTGAAAAGCAGAAGTTTTGAATTTCAATGAAGTCCATTTTATGAAGTATTTAATGGTTTGTATTTTTTATGTTCTAAGAAATTTTTTGCCTACACCAATGTTGCAAAGATTTTTCTGTTTTCTTCTAGAAGCTTTATATTTGTGTTTTCCTTCTTCATGAAGATCTTCCATTAACCTTTCTTCTAGTAAGCTGGTATCAGCTGATGATGACTTCTCTCAGGTTTTGTTTGAAAAAAATCTTTGTTTCAACTTTATTTTGAAAAGATTTTCTTTTTATAACATTTTAGGTGACATTTTTAATCTTTTTCTCTCAAAGATATCCCACTGTTCTGGTCTGCATAGTTTTGATGAGAAGTCTGTGATAGTTTTTCTCTTTCTTCTCTGTGTGTTAACAGGCCTACTTTTCTGTGCAACATTTCATATGTTCTATTTAGCACTTCTTTCATTAGCATTTTGTGGTTTATCTTGTTATGGTTTTCCTTGTATTTATCCTTCTTTGGGTTCATTGACCTTCGTACATCTATAGTTTATAGTTTTCATCAAAATTTGAATTTTTAAATTGCCATTCATGTATATATTTTTTATGTTTATTCTTTTCCAGTTGCATGTATGTCCTGGAACTCCAGTTACATATATATCACTTTATATTGTTGATATTTTTGTGACAACGAGGCTCTGTTGACATTTTTCAGTCTTGTTTTCTCTTTGTGCTTTGTTTTGGATTTTTTTTTTGGTATGTCTTCAAGTTCACTGATTTTCTCTTTGGTAGTGTTTAATTGGTTCTTAATGATATCCAGTGAAATTTTATTTCAGATACTGTGTTTTTCATCTGTAAAATTTCCATTTGGTGTTTATATCTATTCAGCAATGTCTCTGTACTCTGGCTGGTAGGAACTTGAGTATTTCCAGTCTTGGTTGAGCTCTGAGAATTGTTTGGTTTGCAGTTCCCTAGTCATTGTTCTTCTTTTCTGTTATTTCTCTTTTCCCAGATGCATAGCCTTTCCCCTTAAATTTTAGCAGATTAGTATTTAGCTACAGATCCAGATTGTCCCTATGCAGATATCTGCAGCTCTTCTTTGTATGGCGACCTCTTCTCCAATACTCTGTGTCCCCCAAATCTAGCTGCCTTAGCCTCCCTGATCTCTGTTATTTGCTCTGTTTGGGGTTTCCCCTACTGATGAGTCTCGCCAGAAACTGCCTCAGGTTAATCTGGGTGCAGTCGTAGGATTTAATTTTTTTTTCCTTTCTCCTGGGGATCATAGTCCTGTGCTGCTTATTGTCTAATGTCTGGAAACAATTGTTTAATGTATTTTGTTCTGTCTTGTCATTTTTTTTAAATAGTGGGGCAAGGGGTATCCTATAGGAGCTTCTCCTTTATGGCTAGAAGTAAAAGTTGAAATTAAGTCATTTGCCCAATCACAGAAATAGTTGATGGCAGAACTGGGTCTTAAACTCAAATATGACAGACTTCAAAGCCTATGCTTCTATTAGCCAGATCCTGTTCTCCACCCAGACCACTACCTTTTAAAAATGATTTTATTATTACATTCCAGAAAGAAGGCAGGTAAAAATCTAATCCATGAAAAGCAAATTGGTTATTTTGCTTGCTGGTAATTCCAGTAAAAAGGATTAGCCAGGGAGTTTGCTATTAGAGTTGGCTACTTCTCAGAGGTGTCCTGCCAAAATGAGCTTTCATTTATTTTCTTCCTTATGAGTGGGTGAAGAAAGTATGGGGCAGCTCCTTATTTCTTTGTTCATTTGTTCATTAATTCTATCTTTGTTCATCCATTCAAGACTATTTATGGAACATCTACCATGTTCCAGGCACTAGGCTTTTCTTCATGTTGAGGTATGAAAAGTAACTCCCACAGGGTTTCTTTAGTAGCTTTTTTCTCCTTCCTCCCCTTGCTTACTCTCCCAATGCTTTAATGTGATCACGTGGGAAAGGCTAAGATGATGACATTTTATGGATGTCTCTGCACTCTGGTGGAGCTTCTGAATGCTTTAGGAGAGAAGGTAGGGTTTCCTTCCCTATTTAAATAAATACCAATACCCCTGGGAGGAATCACACATTAAGCCATTGTCATCTAAGCTGTAGCCAGCCATTAATGTTTCAGGAGAGATTTATTAAGTGCTAATTGTGGGTAAGAATGGAGAACAACATAGGCCCCTTGGGAAATGGGACAGGATGAGAAAACAAGGGACTTCTCCCAGGACCGGCAGCAAGAATAGACTCTGAATTTTGCCTCAAGCTGAGCCACTGAGGCATATGTCTCATTCTTTCTTTGGTCTGGGTTCCATAATAATAACAAAGTTGAGTGATAGTTTGTAAGTTATTACAGGTCCTCCCCCCACCACACTCATTTTTTCCTTGAAGCTGCCTCTCAGTAACCCCTGGAGGGAAACACTAAAACTCCTGAGGAAATGGAAGCTTGGAGAAAGGAAGTCATTCAGCTGGAAAGTGTATGGCTTGAATCTGAACCCAGGCCATCTAACTCCAGTACTTCCGATCCTAGTTCTGCCCTGTTACCTAGGCATGCAAAGTTGCTTGCTATGACTGAATAATCTCTGTCTTCATTATTTGTGCCATCCACTAAGCATTTTGCATGTGCAACCCCTCTACAGAGCACCAAGCTTTGTGCCAAAGGTTATCTGGGCCCTTGCATGTCATCCAGATGTTTGCTGCCCATCTTGGAAATGAGTTCTTTTCCTTTGTGGCTGGTTGATTGGAATGGAAGGGAAAAGCAAGTCTGGCCCACTACTGCCAAGAAATGACAAACAAAAGAACACAACAATGTGCTCATCTTAAAGCTCTGTTCTACATCTGGGCAACTAAATTGGGAAGAAAGGACTTTTGAGGAAGAGCTGGAATTAAATGATGGTCTATGTCAGAACTGCTGCTGCTGGAAAACAAAATGCAATGTATTTGTAGGGGGAGGTTGCAGTGCTGTCCCTAAGGGAGGCACCAGCAGGCCTCAGATGAGGGCTACATGGCCTAATGCAATAAACGCATTTCCTGCTGTTTCATGATTTATATGTCTAAAGCCGCACTATGTAGTAATTCAATAAGGCTGAAATGGCAGGAATGTCTGGCACATTTTTTGAGAATATGATACTTGGCTCATTGTGGCGCTCCAATGTCAGTATCTGGATATAAGTGAGACATAAAGGGACACGAGGAACAATTTTTGTTTTTCCTCTGTCAGCTTCTACGGCCTCAGCAGAGCCCACTTATCAACATTATTCATGTCTATATAATAGGTTATTTATTGAAGGCTTCTTGCAGTTTATAGTCTCTTTGAGAATGAGGAGGCATTCACTACTGCCCACCAGTCACGGTCCTCACAAGTAGAGGTTTATGCTTCAGTTCCTGTCTTTTCTTTTCCTCTCAATGTAACGAGACTTCAGCTCTGTCCCCTGAGTAATACTGGGGTGGATCCTCATGGCCGCTTCCCCCTGTTAGGGCCCCAGGGACTGTTTGAAACCTCTTCCTTGTGTGTGTGTATGTGAGACAGAGAGGCAGGAGTTAGAGAGAGTGGTGGAGAGAGTGAGAAAGAGGAAGGGAGGGAGGGAGTGAGGGAAAGGGAGAGGAGAACATCTTGATCTTAGTAGGAGAGGTCTTCTAGTTTGCATCCTAGTAGCTTTTACTGAGTACATAGTCGTTGCTACCTGCCCTTCTGTGGCGGACACCTGTTCTTTCAGGTGTCAACTCTGCATCACTTTGGTGAACTGTCCCTCCCAATGCACTGTGACACCAGTGGGGTATCACCAAGCTGTAACTGTCTTCTACAATGCAGGGGTGAGCTCGTCTCCCACTCTAACTAGTTGGATTTCTCTTTCTTCTGCACCCAAAGACTGGTCTTGGGTTCACTCCAAGACCCAAACAGGGCCTGTCAGTGCCATTTGGGTAATCAGGTGTGCATGTTGAAGGAGACGGTTTGTGTTTTTTTCTTCTTTCTTTTCTTTCTGGAATTACCATGAGAATGATGTAAACCTAGAGATACTAGTGGTGAATGAAGCCACGGGAGGAAAAAAAAAACAGAACTAAGAAAGCAAACGAGATGTGTACTGTAGCGCCATCTGAATTCCTGGGCACAGCTGGCCCTAAAGGAAGCGCCAAACCAAGACTTCCCAGTTAGAAGAGTTAGTCCTTTTTTTGGCTTAGTTTCATTTGGTTTTCTGTCACTTGCAATGAAAGGGTTCTTGTCTGATACAGTTTCTGAGCATAAAATGGGTTAAAAAGCCAAAGGAAACTTAACGGTACAGTGGTGACCAAGACAAACTTGGCCTCTGCCCTCACATTGTTCATGGCCCAAGGGTCTGTCATTTCAATGGCTGTATCAGTTAGAGTTCTTAGCTTCAGACACTAGGAACAAGTTCTGGTTCTTCTAGGCAGAAATAGAAATTATTAAATGCTATTCAGCAAATATTGGACCTTCAGGGGGGCCAGACTTTGAGGCTGCAGGTGGAGAAACAGAATTCTGTTGTAAAACTTGTCAGGCAGAAACCCCCCACCCCACCCTCCACACCCCTGGCCAGCCCCAGTGGTCACAGACATTGTGCCATGTACTGTTAACATCTGACAGGGTGATGATGCTTGGGGCAGGCCACTAATGATACAATATTTGTCACAGCTGCCTCTGAAAATGGGAGGTAGCTGCTATCCCCCCTGCCTAAATTAGACTCCATGTGGGGTCTGCATCTGGGTCAGAGCTAGGCATGGGTTTGTCTAATTTGTGGGGATTGGGCCACACGCCTGCACCCTAGTGGCAAGGGAAGTAACTATCACGTTTCTGTAGTAACCTCTACTTTGCACTAACCCTCGTAAGATGGGAACTTCTTAGGACATAAGATGGCCTTAAAGATGTTAGGCAGACAGATAGGATGATAAATATCCACAGTGTTGACCTTATTAGGGAAGGTTAAGTTTGAACATGTAGCACCTTTGGCCCAACTACAAGACCTGTGGGATATGCAGCAAGGGAAGACCCAGGTTGGACTGGCTTTGCAAAGCCTTTTCCTCATCATGCCATACAACCAACGCTGCTTCCTTTTTTCTTGCAAGTTACCTTTTAGTAATCATAATAAAAACGATGTAATCATAATAAAAATGATGCAAAATTAACTTCTAGTTTGTTTTGTTAACCTTAAAAGAAAACTGTCAGTTATTTTACCAGTAAAGTGGGTTTCTTTGGGAACAGCAGAGAATTGCAATTCAGGGCAAGCAACCTATGGCAAAACCACAAGCATGTCTGGAAAACAAAGCACGGGACCAATCTTTTATGGAAAAAAGGGGGAGATTTGGGAGGGTTATTCTAAGCAAAAAGTCCATTGGAGAAAACCAGGAGTCTACACTTGTGTCGTAGCTGTTCATTGGCTGAGTTGTAATAGTCACTCACTGGTTGGGCTGTTGCCAGGCTGTTGCTGGGGGAGGTACAAAATCTTGCCTCCTCCTATTGGGTAGTAAAGTTGCCAAAGGAGTATGAGTTGTAAGGAGTCTTGCTTCCTTCAGGTGGGGTCTGTAAGGGACAAGGAATGGTAGGTACCCTACAATGGATCTCCCTCTACAGGCGTCCCCTCTCCGTGTCAGTGAGGCTTCCCTTTAGCCATTTCCATAGATTTATAGGGTAATGAATGGTAATGAAGGATTTCACCTTTTCTGCTCCAGGTTCTGATTCAGAAACCAACTCAGGTGTTAGCTTTATTATTGGCTTTGTTCTTGATAAAGCAAAATTAGAGAGAATGGCTTGGATCCTAAGCCGCATTGGTGTTTTTGCTCCTTTTCTTTCCAAGTGAACTTGTCTCGCGGTGAGAGCAGAGGGGCTGGATTAACACAGCCTCCCCTACGCAGGGTGCCTCATCTGAGACCAAGGGAAGAATAGGTATTCCTGTGGGCTGGGGGCGAGCAGGGTGGTGGCCCAAAATGGCCTTGGGTGAGCTTGCCCTGTGCCCCGTCTCTGGTTTCACCAGCCAGATGATCACTGCATCATAGGAGAGAAGAGCGAAGGGAGGGACATGGGTCCCTCTCACCAGCGTTCCTTCTGTGAAGTAGGAAAGGTGTTCCCTCCTCCCCTTTGTCAAAACTCTCCTGATACTAAAATGAATTGGGTCTTCTTCTGTGTCAGATGAGCTACTAAGCACTTCATAAAAATGATCTCATTGAATTTTCATGAAATCCTGATGAAATAACATAAAAGCTAACACTTAAGTGTTTCCGTCAGAAAATTTTCTAAGCCCTTGGCATGTATTCATTAATGCCTCACCAGCTCTATGCAGGCTCCTGGCACAAAACAGGATAACTTGAGGAGATGTTAATAAAGGGACAATTTCCAAAGGTGTGGGCAGGATGTAGGGCCGCCTTGGGGAGCTGTGGTGCCCAGGGATGGTGAGGAAGGTGTGAGGGGGCAGTTCCTGGGCTCTAGAAGGATGGAGCTGTGCTGAGAGGGCCTCTGTGAGGGGAGCCGTCACCACGGGAGGCAGCCAGTCGGGGGGACTGTGGGCAAAGGCTGTGTTCCGTGCAGTCTTTCATCCCCAACGCGGCCGGCCTTGTAGACGGTCCTCCTTGGGCCTGGAACACTTCCTCAGCAGAGATGAAGACCCTGTGCAGCTTGTGCGGGGCTATCACCTCGTGTGGGAATGTCAGGAGGCATTATGAGAGCTCTGTCCTAAAATTTTCTGTCCCTATTTTCTAGATGAGGAAGCCATGGTTTAGAGAGTTTAGACAGATAACATGCCCAAGATGAAGAAGTAAAGACAGGTGGCAACTCAGTCCCCCACTATAAAGCACACACCCATAGTAGTCATTCTGTCCCTGGAGCCTTTGGTGGCCCCTTCTTGCCTCTGGAAAGAGATTCCCAGGCCTGTGTGCAGGCAGGAGGATGGAGCCTGGCATCAATTGGGTTTCTATTTTGTGCCAGGCAACGTACTAGGCAATTTGCTCACCATACATCTATTGAGATTGGTATGAGTGATTCCCTTCTATGGGTGAAGCATCTGAGCTTCAGAGAGGCTAAGTAAGTGGCTCGAGGCCACACAGCTGGCTAAGGTCCTAACCCAGGTCTGTCAGATTCCAGAGCCCATGATGTTCCCACTGTATCATGGAGCAGGGACATGAGAAAGGGGGAATGAGATGGAGTTTAAGAGGTGGCTGTCGTGTAGCATCTTTGGAGATGGTGGGCAGGAACAGAGGATTCAGGTGGCAGTGGCCCTCTTGTGCTGGGAAGCATAAGGCATGTGGGCAGGAATCCCAGAGTGCCATCTGGAGTCCTGTAAAGCCCCAAAGCAGACTTTACCACTGCAAAATTAGGAAAGCAGTCCTGCGCTGGGCTGCCGCTTCACAGGGAAGCATAAAATCCTCGTGCTTTGGAAGCAGAGGCTGACATGTTATGATTCTGCAGCAGATGGGAACTGAAAGTCACATGTTGGAGTGGGCGCAGCAGAGTCTGACTCTAGCAGTGCTGTCAGATGTTCGAGATGCCTCTCATCCTGCCCCCTGACTCTCCTACTCCCTTTGAGTTCTTCCTCCCTTTCTGTCCTTCGCTTCCACTGTTTTTTGCTTTAACTTTTGTTTTCCCAGGTCCCCTCCCCCACCCACCCCCCTGCATCCTCCGTGGGGAGGTATTTTCACCTTGATATTCTTCAGGTCTCTCCAATTCAAGGCATTCAAATAAAATAACTTCCACCCAGCAAACCTGCTTCTCATCTTTGTTGATTTCCACTTTGCTTAATGGCGCCAGATGCACAGAAACCCAGGAAGAGCCAGCCTTGCTTCCTGCCTGGCCTCCCCTCTGTGCTCCCCTCCGTCTCCAGGGGTCTCTCCATTGCTCTCCGTGTCGCGTCTGCCTCCACTGCCAGCACCCCGGTTTCACCCTGTCTTCTCTCAGGAGGCTGATTGCCCTGACTTTTCTGTCTCTTCCCCATTCCCTCCTGTACTTCCCTACTGCCTCCTGAGTCATCTTTCTAAAATACAGATCACACCTCACTTCAAAACAGTTTCTAGTGATGCCAACATTTTTGGCAAGGAGAGAATTGCAGGCAGTGCAGAACAGCATGGGGAAGGAAGGCATGGTGGCTCACGTGAGGTCCCCACAAGATTCCAGCCCTGATGGCGAAATGGACTTTGAAGATGTGAGTTAGAATCTGTTGACCTTAAGATGGAGAGATGCTCCTGGCCTCCCAGGTGGGCCCAGTGCAATCACATGAACCTTAACAGCAGCTGAGGAAGGCAGAAGGAAACGCCAGAGATTCGAAGACAAGGACTCGAAGGCTGGCTGTTGCTGCCTTGAAATGCAGGAGGCCACAGGTCCGGGAAATGGGAACCTCAGTCCTACAGCTGCAAGGAACTGAATCCTGTCAACACTCTGAATGGGCCCGAAGCGGCTTCTTCCCTAGGGCTTCCCGAAAGGAATGCAGCTCTGTCAGCACCTTGATTTCAGCGTCCTGAGCCCCTGAGCAGAGAGTTCAATCATGTCAAGCCAGGTATCTGAATGACAGAGTGGTGAGATAGCAAACGGGTGTTGTTTTAAGCCTCTAAACTGTTTCTTTTATGGCAGCCCTAGCAACCTAACACAAAAAGAAAACTAATTCTGAGAGAGATGAACATGCCCTGCACCCCTGGTGCCCTGCTGCCCACCAGGCCCTGTGGCAAGTCCTTCCTACCATGTGGCAGACAGGGCTCCTAGGTGCAAGCAAGAGAAGGGGACCCCAGCTCATCTAAGCAGAAAAGAAATTTGTAGAAGGATATGGAGCAGCTCTCAGAATATCTGGAAAGTTTGGGAAATAAGGCTTGGAAAACTGAAGGCTTGGGAATATAAGGGAGACAAGGTGGCTCAAATCAGGCCACAGAGCCAGCTTGCTGAGACCCAGCCACCATGGTGGAGTACAGCCTTCATGGCTGCTGCGCTAGGACAGTCAGGCGTGACCTCTGGCCACTGGGCACTGCTGCCCTAGCGAATGAGATGGTCCTGGTCAGAACTGCCGGAATGAATTCTCCCCCTTCCCTGCTTCTGTGGATTCTTACTGTGAGATTTGAAATCCTGGGCAGGTGTATCTGATTACTCTGGTCTGGGCCATACACCTAGAAGTCTGAGAGGCTGGGAACCTGAAAAATGACCCACAGCAAATGACAAACCATCTTACATCATCTCGTTTAATCCACATAACAACACAGCAGGGGGGCTACTGTTATCTCCGTTTAATAGATGAGAAAACTGAGGCTCAGGGAGGTGATGCTACTTTCTTGAGGTCCTGAGCTCGTTCTGGGCAGAGCCAGAACTTGAACTCATATCTCCTAAGTCTTGAGTCCATGATGTGGGCTTTTCCCACTGTGACTCCAGGTGGGTCAAAGTTAAGGTGCAGATCCATCCTGGGAGAAAAGAGGCAGATGGGTCCTGCTTGGTCCTGGCTTCAGGGGACTGGGGGTAGATGGATGGAATGGGAGCAGCAGCTGGCTGGACAGCTCTGAGGCATCTGGCAGGTGAAGCTTGGGCACGGCAGAGCTTCACTGATTTTCTCTATGTGGTCAAATGTGTCTTCTAACAGCAGTTCTGAGTTAGTGTGTGACACAGCCAGCCCTCTGTCAACCTCAAATACAGATAAGGGATGTGGGAGACCTTTCTGGGGACACTGCCCCTGAGACGCCTCATCCTTCCCTCTTCCAACCCACCCACACCGGACACCAGCTCTCTGTCCCCTTTGCAGTCCTGCTGCCTGGCATTACAGAAGGAAGGGGATGGAGCCCAGGGAATCCCACTCACCAGGACTGGGCCTGGATATGCTGGACACCAGCCACAGCGTCGCGCAGGTCCCGGTGCGCTCTGCATGGGCACTGTCTTGCCAATGGGTTTCAGCCCTGGGCAAGTTCGCTATGGATTCAATGTGACCAAAGAAAATGACAGCAGAACATTCTTTGGGGTGAAAGGGTTTATTACCCAGCTTGTTCTCTCGGTGGTAGGTCAAGCACTAGTGTCTCTGCCTCCGCCCAGAGCACTGGGCCGAGCTCTGTGTACAGCACAGTAATAGCTTATTGCCTTAAGGTGTGGAAGCGGTAGCCTAGCAACAGACCAGTTACATCATCAGGTGGTTTGAGTTCCGTGAGGATCCTGGCCATAGGAACCCCAACTTCCCCACAGGCACCATCTGGCATCCTTGACGCGGTCTCTCCTCCGGCCCCGTCTCCTACTTCAGCCCGGTCGACACCAGGAGGAACAGCACAACTGCTCATCTGGAGCCTGTTTCCTGACTTGGGGGTCCTGGAGCAAAATGATTAAAAGAGGTTTGAGTTACTATACTGGTGGGAGAGCCATGCTCAATGGAGAAGAGCCAAGCTCAGACTCCTTAGCAAGGAAATCCCAATTCAACAGGGCCTTGGGTGACTCCCAGTAAAAGTCATCTGTGAGGATGACTGGCAGCACCGACAAGAATTGGTTTCTTTAGGCATTTATTTATGATAAATATTCAGTATATAGACATAGTCAATACAGATATAAATATACATTTAATATTGAAATATAGATGAAATAAATATTCAGTATATAAGTATTTGATATTTGTTGCACACCTGGGGCTTATGCAGCAGAGCCCAGGAATTAAGCACAGGGGTCATTGAGCTCCTACTGTGTGTCAGGCACTCAACACACGTGATCTCATTCACTGTCCCACCAGCTCCCAGTCCACTGCTACCTGAGGGTGTAGGGTTGGCAGATGGCACTAACGAAAATGTAGCATGCCCTATTAAAATTGAGTTTCAGATAAACAATGGATAATTTTTTCCTGTAAGTGTGTACCAAGCAATAAGATCATGTGATAGGCGGGCAATATCTGTTTAACCCCTAATAGTTTGTGCTCAAAAAGCCCAGTTTCCTTTTCCTATGGTAGAGACTAGTAACTGTCCAACCAGCTCCTGTTAACGATCTCTCCTCAGTATCAAACCCAAATTTCCAGCCAGACATATCATCTGGATATAAAGGACGATCTTTCTCAGCTTCCCTTATTGGGCTCTTATGTTCAGAGAATTTTGTAAATCCTACCTCTCAGCTCATACATAGCACATTGTCACCACTAGTCTCAGCAAACTCTCCCTTGTCTTATTTTTTCCCCCTTTCCCTACAGGCCTAGGCCCATCCTCTCTTCCTATCATAGGTGCTCATTTTAATTCCATCCTTAAATATGGGTGTGTCCTTGTAAAATGTTACCCATGTATGTGTTTTTAATTTTCATAAATGGTATTATGCTATAAATGTTATTCTTTCCCTATTTTCTCACTCAATACTATGGTTTTTAAAAAACACATATTATTACTAACAACAAAGGTACTGTGTGGAGTTAGAGATTTCTCTGCAAAATTCTTGTGTGGTGGTTCTTAAACTATATCCTCCTGAGGGTGAATAGTTAGATATTGTGTTCAAAAAGTTTGCTTTTGATTTTGAGGCTTGTCTCCTCCCATTTTTTGGTTTAATTGTTTTTTGAATATGTAAAACACATAGTTGAAAAGACAAAACAAAATGAGAAATTCCACTCAGAGATCCCTCCCTTCCCTCCCTCCTCCTCCATCCTGTTTCTTGCTCCCATACCCATAAGAGTAACCTTGGTTTCTGATTTTCTTGTGGCGGTATTTTTTTTTGTAAAAATAACACTTACATATACATATGTATGTATATACATTCTTATTTCTCTTACTACATGAAATATAGTATATGTATAAACAGTCTTTTACACCTTATTTTCTTTCACTTAACGATGTATCCTGGAGTTACTCCTAATCAGTATATGAGATCTTCATTCTTTTTAAAGTTGCATAGTACTCCATGATAACAATATACAATAGTTTCTTCAACCAGTTTCCTATTGTTGGAAGTTCAGGTTGCTTCCATTCTTTTATTACTACAGACAATGCCACAGCAATACCTCTGGGCATATGTTGTATTTATGGAGGGCATTTTCATTGTAGATTCTTAGAAATGGACTTACAGGGTCAAAGGACAAATGCTACATCCATTTATTAGATATTTTCAAATTTCCCTCCATAGGGATTGCATCAGTCACACGACATGATGTGTGAGATACTAGTTCATCGGCATTCCGGCCAGTGAAGTGAAGTCAAACTTTCATGTTTTTAACAGTTTAATAGGTGAGTAGTGGTATCTCAGGATAGATTTAATTTGCATTTTCCCCTTACTATGAGTGAGGGTGCAGGTCTTTTCATGTGTTTCTGGTGCTTACTTGCTTGTTTTGTATATTAATACCTCACCTTTAAAATCTATCCAGGTTACTCTAGGGACAGATAGTTGTTTCTTTTTGTGGCATGGCATTGCCCAGACCGCATTTATTATGTTTAACTTTATTTCCCCTGGTGTCACCCATTACCATAAACCATTACCATAAACTAGAAATTCTCTGGGATAGATGTCCCCAGGAGGACATATACACATTAATTTCACTCAGGGCCGACAGATTGCTTTCTGAAAGGTCTGTAATCATTTACCTTTTGACCAACATGGCAAAGCTTTTTTACTTTTTGAATTCACTCTTTTTACTGATGAGACAATGAGGTCTAGATGGGGCACAAAGTTTGCCAATAAGAACCTGGTCCTTTAAGTCCATATTAATCATTGTTGACTAATGCCTTAGTCTATAAAAATGAATGAATTCAAGAAACATTTATGGAGTGCTTACTGCAAAGCAAGAAAGGTGCTGGGTGATACAAAGAGGAGATAATAGTGTTGCAAGGAAGATGACTAAATTGGCAAATGGCCACAGTCAGGACTTACACATATCCGTCTACAAATGTGCACATGTCATGGGGATGGTCTGTGTGAATTGGCCAAGCCAGCCTTTCTTCCTATTCTTGCCCAAGTCTGAGCAGAATGGGGGAGGCTGGTGGTTTGTTCTTCTGCCTTCTGTAGAGTCCTTGCCGGTCACACGATTATCTTATGAATCTCTTTGTTTCCGTATTTAGAAAGATTGGCCAACTTGCTGGCCATACTCAGAAGCTCTTTGGGAAAGTTCAATCCACATATAGTTAGGAAAAAGAAATACATTTATATGGGCACATCTCCACTGACAGTGTCCCTCAGGCCTATGAATTTAGGAAAACTGAGTTTTCCCCTTTACCGTTTCTTCCAGCCCATCATTTCCCATCTTCATTAGAAGCAACAAGATTGGCCTGGAGCAGGGTCTCACAATTTTCAATGCCTGGGTACTTTTTTCTAATTTGTTTTTTCCGCATGTTTTGAAAGATATTGTCTTCTGAACAGACCATTTACTAAGTAATAACCAATTTTCTTTTCCTGCTGTACATGATTCAGATATGTAAATATTTCTGATTATTTAGTAAAGTCATAATTTAGAAATGACAAAGGACCTGACAGACAATCAGGGCTTCTAATCAGCATCTGGTAAGCAGGGCGGCCATCCTTGCTCTCCAGGGCGGGGCCCACATACCTCAACTATATGTAAGGCCTCTTCTGGCTCCATATTTTGATTCTACCTATATCTATCTATCTATCATCTAGCTAGCTAGGCTTACATCGCAGGAATTCCTTTGATGTCGTCTATGATTATTATCAAATAAATTCAGTACTCACTTGATGGAAACCGAGACAAAATCTAAGTATGGTACTGTAGTTAGAAGTTTGGACTGTGAAGTCATATTACCTATGTCTGAACCCTGGACAGGCCCTTGCTGGCTATGTGAACTTGGGAACGTTACTTCTTTTTTTTTATTATTATTTTTTATTTTTTATTAAGGTATTATTGATATACACTCTTATGAAGGTTTCACGTGAAAAAACAATGTGGTTACTACATTTACCCACATCATCAAGTCTCCACCCATACTCCAATGCAGTCACTGTCCATCAGTGTAGTAAGATGACACAGATTCAGTATTTCCTGTCTCTGTGCTACACTGTTTTCCCCGTGATTCCCCACACTATGTGTACTAAACATAATACCCCTCAATCCCCATCTCCCATCATCCCCACCTGCCCTCCCACACCCCACTCCTTTGGTAACCACTAGTTCCTTCTTGGAGTCTCTGAGTCGGCTGTTATTTTGCTCCTTCAGTTTTACTTCATTGTTATACTCCACAAATGAGGGAAGTCATTTGGCACTTGTCTTTCTCCACCTGGCTTATTTCACTGAGCATAATATCCTCCAGCTCCATCCATGTTGTTGCAAATGGTAGGATTTGTTTCTTTCCTATGGCTGAATAGTATTCCATTGTGTATATGTACCACATCTTCTTTATCCATTCATCTACTGATGGACACTTAGGTTGCTTCCATATCTTGGCTATTGTAAAAGTGCTGCAATAAACATAGGGGTGCATATGTCTTTTTGAATCTGAGAAGTTGTGTTCTTTGGGTAAATTCAAGGAGTGGGATTCCCGGGTCAAATGGTATTTCTATTTTTAGTTTTTTGAGGAACCTCCATATTGCTTTCCACAATGGTTGAACTAGCTTACATTCCCACCAGCAGTGTAGGAGGGTTCCCCTTTCTCCGCATCCTCCCCAGAATTTGTTGTTCTTAGTCTTTTGGATGCTGGCCATCCTTACTGGTGTGAGGTGATATCTCATTGTGGTTTTAATTTGCATTTCCCTGATGAATAGTGATGTGGAGCATCTTTTCATGTGTCTGTTGGCCATTTGACTTTCTTCTTTGGATAATTGTCCCTTCATATCCTCTGCCCATTTTTTAATCGGGTTATTTGCTTTTTGGGTGTTGAGGCGTGGAAGTTCTTTATGTATTTTGGATGTTAACCCCTTGACGAATATGTCATTTACAAATATATTCTCCCATACTGTAGGATGCCTTTTTGTTCTGTTGATGGTGTCCTTTGCCGTACAGAAACTTTTTAGTTTGATGTAGTCCCATGAGTTCATTTTTGCTTTTGTTTCCCTTGTTCAAGGAGATGTGTTCAGGAAGAAGTTGCTTATGCTTATATTCAGGAGATTTTTGCCTATGTTGTCTTCTAAGAGTTTTGTGGTTTCATGACATACGTTCAGATCCTTGATCCATTTTGAGTTTACTTTTGTGTATGGGGTTAAACCATAATCCAGTTTCATTCTCTTGCATGTAGCTGTCCAGTTTTGCCAACACCAGCTGTTGAAGAGGCTGTCATTTCCCCATTGTATGTCCATGGCTCCTTTATCATATATTAATTGACCATTTATGGTTGGGTTTATATCAGGGATCTCTAGTCTGTTCCATTGGTCTATGGGTCTGTTCTTGTGCCAGTACCAAATTGTCTTGAGTACTGTGGCTTTGTAGTAGAGCTTGAAGTTGGGGAGTGTAATCCCCCCAGCTTTATTCTTCCTTCTCAGGATTGCTTTGGCTATTCGGGGTCTTTTGTGGTTCCATATGAATTTTAGAACGATTTTCTCTAGTTCGTTGAAGAATGCTGCTGCTATTTTGATAGGAATTGCATTGAATCTGTAGATTGCTTTAGGCAGGATGGCCATTTTGACAATATTAATTCTTCCTATCCATGAGCATGGGATGTGTTCCCATTTATTGGTATCTTCTTTAATTTCTCTCATGACTGTCTTGTAGTTTTCAGAGTATAGGTCTTTCACTTCCTTGGTTAGGTTTATTCCTAGGTATTTTATTCTTTTTGATGCCACTGTGAATGGAATTGTTTTCCTGATTTCTCTCTCTGCTAGTTCATTGTTAGTGTATAGGAATGCCACAGATTTCTGCATATTAATTTTGTATCCTGCAACTTTGCTGAATTCAGATATTAGATCTAGTAGTTTTGGAGTGGATTCTTTAGTGTTGTTTATGTACAATATCATGTCATCTGCAAACAGGGACAGTTTAACTTCTTCCTTGCCAGTCTGGATGCCTTTTATTTCTTTGTGTTGTCTGATCGCTGTGGCTAGGACCTCCAGTACTATGTTAAATAGAAGTGGGGAGAGTGGGCATCCTTGTCTTGTTCCCGATCCTAAAGGAAAAGCTTTCAGCTTCTCGCTATTAAGTATAATGTTGGCTGTGGGTTTGTCATATATGGCCTTTATGATGTTGAGGTACTTGCCCTCTATACCCATTTTGTTGAGAGTTTTTATCATGAATGGATGTTGAATTTTGTCAAATGCTTTTTCAGCATCTATGGAGATGATCATGTGGTTTTTGTTCTTCTTTTTGTTGATGTGGTGGATGATGTTGATGGATTTTCAAATGTTGTACCATCCTTGAATCCCTGGAATAAATCGTACTTGATCATGATGGATGATCTTTTTCATGTATTTTTGAATTCAGTTTGCTAATATTTTGTTGAGTATTTTTGCATCTATGCTCATTAGGGATATTGGTCTGTAATTTTCTTTTTTGTGGTGACTTTGCCTGGTTTTGGTATTAGAGTGATGCTGGCTTCATAGAATGAGTTTGGAAGTATTCCCTCTTCTTCTACTCTTTGGAAAAATTTAAGGAGGATGGGTATTAGGGCTCCACTAAATGTTTGATAAAATTCAGCAGTGAATCCATTTGGTCCAGGAGTTTTGTTCTTAGGTAGGTTTTTGATTACCAATTCACTTTCGTTGCTGATAATTGGTCTGTTCAGATTTTCTGTTTCTTTCTGGGTCAGCATTTGAAGGTTGTATTTTTCTAGAAAGTTGTCCATTTCTTCTAAGTTATCCAGTTTGTTAGCATATAATTTTTCATAGTATTCTCTAATAATTCTTCGTATTTATGTGGTGTCCATAGTGAGTTTTTCTTTCTCATTTCTGATTCTGTTTATGTGAGTACACTCTTTTTTTCTTGATAAGTTTGGCTAGGGGTTTTTGTATTTTGTTTATTTTCTCGAAGAACCAGCTCCTGCTTTCATTGATTATTTCTATTGTTTTATTCTTCTCGATTTTATTTATTTCTGCTCTAATCTTTATTATGTCCCTCCTTCTACTGACTTTGGTCCTCATTTGTTCTTCTTTTTCTAGTTCCATTAATTGTGAGTTTAGACTGCTCATATGGGATTGTTCTTTCCTGAGGTAGGCCTGTATTGCAATATACTTTCCTCTTAACACGGCCTTCTCTGCGTCCCGCAGATTTTATGGTGTTGAATTATTGTTGTCATTTGTCTCCATATATAGCTTGATCTCTGTTTTTATTTGGTCGTTGATCCATTGGTTATTTAGGAGCATGTTGTGAAGCCTCCATATGTTTGTGTGATTTTTCATTTTCTTTGTGTAATTTATTTCTAGTTTCATACCTTTGTGGTCTGAGAAACTGGTTGGTACAATTTCAGTCTTTTTGAATCTACCAAGGCTCTTTTTGTGGCCTAGTATATGATCTATTCTTGAAAATGTTCCATGAGCACTTGAGAAGAATGTGTATTCTGCTGCTTTTGGGTGTAGAGTTTTGTAGATGTCTGTTAGGTCCATCTGTTCTATTGTGTTGTTTAGTGCCTCTGTCTCCTTACTTATTTTCTGTCTGGTTGATCTTTCCTTCAGAGTGAGTGGAGTGTTGAAGTCTCCTAGGATGAATGCATTGCATTCTATTTCTCCTTTCAATTCTGTTAGTATTTGTTTCACATATGTAGGTGCTCCTGTGTTGGGCACATAGATATTTATAATGGTTATATCTGGGAATGTTACTTCTTTGAACCTCAGTTTACCAATCTGTGATTTATCTCTAATATTCTTTCCTCTTATGGGACTGCTGTGAGGATTAAGAGAAACAATGCAGAGAAGAACCTGTTGGGAATACATGCTAGTCAGTCATGAGGAGGCGAACACGGCCTTTAGAAATGTTGGTTTATTTTTACCCATGTTGCTGCTCTCACCATGGTCACGTAATTTGCATTTCCAAGTTGTCTGGTAAATTCTGCAAACCTCACACTTCTTGTGTTCTTGAAAAATCTGGGCCTTTGGGTGGCACATTTCACCACCAAGGTTACTGAGTGGATTGAACATTCCCAGCTTTGGTCTAGATCAGTGGTTTTCAATTGGGATGATATTTTTTCCCTGAGGGGACATTTGTCAAGATCTGGAGACATAATGGTTTGTCCCAGCTCTGGAGGTGCTACTGTGTGAGTGACCATCTAGTGGGTGGAGGCCAGGGGGATTGCTAAAATATATTGAAAATAAATGCCTCTATAAAGAAGAATTATCTGGTCCAAAATGTCAGTTGTGCCTGGCTTAGATAATAATGGGGGAAGAAGTCACTGGATCTGCTTCAGCATGAGAAGGAGTAAGACTGTCCCTCCATTGTCCTGAGGATGGCATGGACTTTAGTGTGTCAGGTAGGGTTTTGTTGGTAGTTGCAGCTCCATATCAGAGATACTTCATAGGCTCCATGCAGCAGACAAAGAGCTTCAGAAGAGGACGAATGTCCCCTTTGCTTTCTTAACACAGGTCTCATTAAGTTCAGGCATTATCACTGAACTAGAGTCATGTGAACTTGAGAACAATGGCTTCAGATATTGAGTACCTATTGTGTGCCAGCCATGGCTTTACGCACTGGGAGCATATTAAATGTTCTATTAGTTGATGCTTTTGGTAAGAGGTAGCACCTTAAACTGGCTTCATCAAAATAAAGATAATTTATTTGCATTGGAAAAATCTTAGGCTTCAGGTATGGCTAGATCCAGGGTTCAAGAAAGTCATCAAGTCTTATTTTCTCTATCCCTTGGATCTGCTTCTCAATCAGGCTGCCTTTTAGGACAACTTTTCTAGTAGCTCCAGTTTTATAATCTATCCACTTTACAATCTGAAGTGATTCAGATTCCTGAGAGTATTAATAAAGGTCTCAGAATGAGAATAGATTCACATGTCTGTTTCTGAACAACCCATTGTGACAATGGAACTTTCATGTTCAAATCATTCAGGTCTCTGTCAAATGCCCACCTTGGACCTAATGGTGAGGTCAGCTTCACAGCATGGCCTGAGAATTGGGGCAGGTTTCTGTGAGGAAAATGAGGAGCCTGTTAGCAGAAGGGGGGCATGGGGGCTGAGAATGAAGAACAGATGCTCATCCATTGAATAGGTAGGACACAGGTTAACTTAGACCAAGTGGTTAAGTCACTTGCCCGAGGCACAGCTAGAAAATGGAGCTGCCAAGCTTCTCACCTGGGTCTCCCTAACTGCAGAGCCCTACTCCTTCTGGTATGTGCTGCTAAGGGCATGTGTACCTCATGCCCCTTTCCATATCCTCTTTTTTGTTCTTATAATTTATTTTAGTATCATTAATCTACAATTACATGTGCAATATTATGGTTATTAAACTACCTCTTCATCAGGTACCCCCCACCAACCCCATTACAGTCACTGTACATCAGCATAGTGAGATGCTATAGAATCACTACTTGTCTTCTCTGAGTGGTAGAGCCCTCCCCGTGCCCCCCGAACATTACGTCTGCTAATCGTAATGCCCCTTTTTCCCTCTTATCCCTCCGTTCCCACCCATCTTCCCCAGTCCCTTTCCCTTTGGTAACTATTAGTCCGTTCTTGGGTTCTGTGAGTCTGCTGCTGCTTTGTTCCTTCAGTTTTTTTTTTGTTGTTGTTCTTATGCTCCACATATGAGTGAAATAATTTGATACTTGTCTTTTTCGGCTTGGCTTATTTCACTGAGCATAATACCCTCTAGCTCCATCCATGTTGTTGCAAATGGTAGGATTTGTTTTCTTCTTATGGCTGTATAATATTCCACTGTGTATATGTACCAGCCCTTCTTTATCCATTCATCTACTGATGGACACTTAGGCTGCTTCCATTTCTTGGCTATTGTAAATAGTGCTGCTATAAACATACGGGTGCATATATCTTTTTCAAACTGGGCTGCTGCAGTCTTAGGGTAAATTCCTAGGAGTGGAATTCCTGGGACAAATGGTATTTCTATTTTGAGTTTTTTGAGGAACCTCCATACTGCTTTCCACAATGGTTGAACTAATTTGCATTCCCACCAGCAGTGTAGGAGGGTTCCCTTTTCTCCACATCCTCGCCAACATTTGTTGTTGTTTGTGTTTTGGATGTTGGCCATCCTTACTGGTATGAGGTGATATCTCATTCTGGTTTGAATCTGCATTTCTCTGATGATTAGCGATGTGGAGCATCTTTTCATGTGCCTGTTGGCCATCTGAATTTCTTCTTTGGAGAAGTGTCTATTCATGTCCTCTGCCCATTTCTTAATTGGATTATTTGCTTTCTGTTTGTTAAGGTGCATGAGTTCTTTATATATTTTGGATGTCAACCCTTTAGCAGATACGTTTTTTATGAATATATTCTCCCATACTGTAGGATGTCTTTTTGTTCTACTGATGGTGTCCTTTGCTGTACAGAAGCTTTTCAGCTTGATATAGTCCCACTTGTTCATTTTTGCTTTTGTTTCCCTTGCCCGGGAGATATGTTCATGAAGAAGTCACTCATGTTTATGTCCAAGAGATTTTTGCCTATATTTTTCTCTAAGAGTTTTATGGTTTCATGACTTACATTCAGGTCTTTGATCCACCTTGAGTTTACCTTTGTGTATGGGGCTAGACAGTAGTCCTGTTTCATTCTCTTACATGTAGCTGTCCAGTTTTTCCAACACCAGCTGCTGAAGAGGCTGTCATCTCCCCATTGTATATCCAAGGCTCCTTTCTCAAATATTAATTGACTGTATATGTTTGGGTTAATGTTTGGATTTTCTATTCTGTTCCACTGGTCTGTGGGTCTGTTTTTGTGCCAATACCAAATTGTCTTGATTACTGTGGCTTTGTAGTAGAGCTTGAAGTCAGGGAGCATAATTCCCCCTGTTTTATTCCTCCTTGTCAGGATTGCTTTGGCTATTCGGGGTCTTTTGTGGTGCCATATGAATTTTAGAATTATTTGTTCCAGTTCATTGAAGAAAGCTGTTGGTAGTTTGATAGGAATTGCGTTGAATCTGTAGATTGCTTTAGGTAGTATAGCCAATTTGACAATATTTATTCTTCCTAGCCAAGAGCATGGGATGCATTTCCATTTGTTAGTGTCCTCTTTAATTTCTCTTAGGAGTGTCTTGTACATTTCAGAGTACAGGTCTTTCGCTTCCTTCGTTAGGGGAATTCCTAGGTATTTTATTCTTTTTGATGTAATTGAGAATGGAATTGTTTTTCTGATTTCTCTTTCTGTTAGTTCATCGTTAGTGTATAGGAAAGCAACAGATTTCTGTGTGTTAGTTTTGTATCCTGCAACTTTACTAAATTCAGATATTAGTTCTAGTAGTTTTGGAGTGGAGTCTTTAGGGTTTTTTATGTACAGTATCATGTCATCTGCAAATAGTGACAATTTGACTTCTTCTTTACCAATCTGGATGCCTTGTATGTCTTTGTTTTGTCTGATTGCTGTGGCTAGGACCTCCAGTACTATGTTGAATAACAGTGGAGAGAGTGGGCATCCCTGTCTTGTTCCCGATCTTAGATGAAAAGCTTTCAGTTTCTCGCTGTTAAGTATGATGTTAGCTGTGGGTTTGTCATATATAGCCTTTATGATGTTGAGGTACTTGCCCTCTATACCCATTTTGTTGAGAGTTTTAATCAGGAATGGATGCTGAATTTTGTCAAATGCTTTTTCAGCATCTATGGAGATGATCATGTGGTTTTTGTTCTTCTTTTTGTTGATGTGGTGGATGATGTTGATGGATTTTCGAATGTTGTACCATCCTTGCATCCCTGGGATGAATCCCACTTGATCATGGTGTATGATCCTCTTGATGTATTTTTGAATTCGGTTTGCTAATATTTTGTTGAGTATTTTTGCATCTACGTTCATCACGGATATTGGTCTGTAGTTTTCTTTTTTGGTGAGGTCTTTGCCCGGTTTTGGTATTAGAGTGATGCTGGCTTCATAGAATGAGTTTGGAAGTATTCCCTCCTCTTCTATTTTTTGGAAAACTTTAAGAGAATGGGTGTTATTTCTTCTCTGTATGTCTGGTAGAATTCAGAGGTGAATCCATCTGTTCCGGGGGTTTTGTTCTTCGGTAGTTTTTTGATTACCGATTCAATTTAGTTGCTGGTGATTGGTCTGTTTAGTTTTTCTGTTTCTTGCTTGGTCAGTCTTGGAAGGTTGTATTTTTCTAAGAAGTTGTCCATTTCTTCTAGGTTTTCCATCTTGTTAGCATATAGATTCTCGTAATATTCTCTTGTAATCCTTTATATTTCTGTGGGGTCCATCGTTATTTTTCCTTTCTCATTTGTGATTGTGTTTATGTGTGTAGATTCTCTTTTTCTCTTAATGAGTCTGGCTAGGGGTTTATCTATTTTGTTTATTTTTTCAAAGAACCAGCTCTTGGTTTCGTTGATTTTTTCTATTGTTTTATTCTTCTCAATTTTATTTGTTTCTTCTCTGATCTGTATTATGTCCCTCCTTCTGGTGACTTTGGACCTCATTTGTTCTTCTTTTTCCAATTTCAGTAATTGTGTCTTTAGACTATTCATTTGGGAATGTTCTTCCTTCTTTAAATAGGCCTGGATTGCAATATACTTTCCTCTTAGAACTGCCTTTGCTGCGTCCCACAGAAGTTGTGGCTTTGTGTTGTTGTTGTCATTAGTCTCCGTATATTCTTTGATTTCTGTTTTGATTTGGTCGTTAACCCATTGATTAATTAGGAGAGTGTTGTTAAGTCTCCATGTATTTGTGAGCCGTTTTTGATTTCTTTCTAAAATTTATTTCTAGTTTTATACCTTGGTGATCTGAGAAGTTGGTTGGTAGGATTTCAATATTTTGAATTTACTGAGGTTCTTTTTGTGGCCTAGTATGTGGTCTATTCTGGAAAATGTTCCATGTGCACTTGAGAAGAATGTGTATCCTGTTGCTTTTGGGTGTAGAGTTCTGTAGATGTCTGTTACGTCCATCTGTTCTAGTGTGTTGTTCAGTGCCTCTCTGTCTTTACTTATTCTCTGTCTGGTTGATCTGTCCTTTGGAGTGAGTGGTGTGATGAAGTCTCCTAAAATGAATGCATTGCTGTCTATTTCCTCCTTTAATTCTGTTAGTATTTGTTTCACATATGCTGGCGCTCCTGTGTTGGGTGCATATATATTTATAATGGTTATATGTTCCTGTTCGACTGACCCCTTTATCATTATGTAATGTCCTTCTTTATCTCTTGCTACTTTCTTCATTTTGAAGTCTATTTTGTCTGGTACAAGTACTGCAACACCTGCTTTTTTGTCTTTGTTGTTTGCATGAAATATCTTTTTCCATCCCTTCACTTTTAGTCTGTGTATATCTTTGGATTTGAGGTGAGTTTCTTGTAGGCAGCATATAGATGGGTCTTGCTTTTTTATCCATTCTGTTACTCTGTGTCTTTTGATTGGTGCATTCAGTCCATTTACATTTAGGGTGATTATTGATAGGTATGTACTTATTGCCATTGCTGGCTTTAGATTCGTGGTTACCAAGGGTTCAAGGGTTGCTTCTTTACTATCTAACAATCTAACTTAACTTTCTTGTTAAGTTATTGTAAACACAGTCTGATGTTTCTTTCTTTCTCTCCCTTCTTATTCCTCCTCCTCCATTCTTTCTATAATAGGTGTTTTATTCTTTGCCTTTAGTTCGTATTGGATGGTCTGCTTTCTTTGCTATGATTTTTTTTTCTCTGGTGACATCTTTTTAGCCTTAGGTGTGCTTCCCTCTAGAGCAGTCCATTTAAGATATCCTGTAGTGTTGGTTTATGAGAGGCAAACTCTCTTAACTTTCGTTTATCTGGAAATTGTTTAATCCTTCCATCATATTTAAATGATAATCGTGCTGGATACAATATTCTTGGTTCGAGGCCCTTCTGTTTCATAACGTTAAATATATCATGCCATTCTCTTCTGGCCTGTAAGGTTTCTGTTGAGAAGTCTGATGATAGTCTGATGGGTTTTCCTTTGTAGGTGATCTTTTTTCTCTCTCTAGCTGCCTTTTATACCCTGTCTTTATCTTTGATCTTTGCCATCTTAATTATTATGTGTCTTGGTGTTGTCTTCCTTGGGTCCCTTGTGTTGGGAGATCTGTGGGCTTCTGTGGACTGCGAGACTATTTCCTTCCCCAGCGAGGGAAAGTTTTCAGCAATTATTTCTCCAAAGACATTTTCTATCCCTTTTTCTCTCTCTTCTTCCTCTGGTACTCCTATAATGCGTATATGGTTCCGTTTGGATTGGTCACACAGTTCTCTTAATATTCTTTCATTTCCAGAGATCCTTTTATCTCTCTCTGCCTCAGCTGCTCTCTGTTCCTGTTCTCTGATTTCTATTCCATTAACAGTCTCTTGCATCTCATCCAGTCTGCTGTTAAGCCCGTCGATCGCTTGTCTGATTTCTGCATTGTCTTTCCTCATTTCCCTCACTTCCTCCCTCAGCTCTTGCACATTTCTCTGTAGATCCATCAGCATGGTTATGACTTTTATTCTGAATTCTTTTTCAGGAAGACTGTGCATTTCCTTCCCTTCAGGCTCCCTCTCTGGGGTTGTCTGGTTGATTTTAGTCTGGACCATATTCCTCTGTCTTTTCATGGCTGTAGAAGTGGTTGCTGGTAGTTGCCACGTATGTCAGCTGGGCTCTTTAAGACTTTAAAAAGAGAAGAAAAAAAAAGAGAAAAAGAAAGAAAGAAAGAAAGAAAAGAAGGAAAAGAAAATACAAAAAACAGAAGAAAACAACAAAAAAAACATAAAACAAAACAAAACAAAGAAAAAAAAGCCCACCTGGAGTAGATTCTGTGGGGATGCTGTAGGTGGCGGTGTTGCCCCACTATTCCGCTTCCGTGGCCGTGCCTCTCCGCAGGGCCCTTTATAGCTGTGGCCGGGGTCGGAACGAATGGAAGGCCGTTGATCTCAGTGAGAAGTCTAAGTGCGGCCACGCTTTCCCCGTCACCAACTAAGGGGTCCGAAAGTCCCCAGGACTCCCACTGGGCTGAGTGTGCCGGGGCGATCTGGCTCCTCCGCTGGGCTCCTGTCTCTTTAAGACCGCTGAAGAAAGCACGTGCTTCTCTCTTTTTTCTTTTTCCTTCCATGGAGCCAGCTGCTAGCACTCTGGCATGTTCCCCACTCAGATCCTACCCCTCTGTCTCTCCAATCTCTGCCACACCGCGCTATGTGTGTCAGTGCTCCCCGTGCAGATCACCGGGGCTGGTTATTTCGCGGGGTGTACTTCCACTTCTTCCCAGCTCTGAATCCTCTCCTCCTGCCAGTGCGCTGGGGTGGGTGAGTGTTTCGGTCCTGCTGGGTCGCTGCTCCTTATCTTACCCGCCTCTTGGAGTGCCGAGTCCTCTCGGGTGTAGCTGCACGCTGTGTGCTTTCCTGTGTATTCTGGTCTCTCTTTTAGGAATAGTTGTATTTGCTGTATTTTCGTAGATAAATATAGTGTTGCGAGGAGATTTCTGCCGCCCTGCTCATGCCGCCATCTTCTCGGAAGTCTCTCCATGTCCTCTTGTCATCACAGTGTCTGGCTACTCCTGCTTCTGAGACCCTATTTTTACTCCCAGGATGTCTGCCTCTTTGTATTAATCATGTTCTCTTCCCTCTACCTTATTCATAGGGCTTTGCAGTTTATGGATCACCTTATAATTCACTGTCTTACTTCAGCTGGTTTTCACAACAATCTGGGGAGGTAAGCAGACCTAATATTATTAATTCAGCTGTTATCGATGTGCCAACCACAGTTTAGGGGACCTAAGCAGAGGCCCATTGATGTTTGTGGCATGCAGTGGGTGCCGTTCATGGTATCACACCCTTGAACATTAATTGTCCCCCTACAAAGTATTTATTCTACTATTTGTTCCTCAAAAAGCAGCAGGAGGTGAGTTAGTTGTGGATCACACGATGGGTGTCCTAACACTAACCCTGGAATAGGCAGATTGACCCACCGGTGATAGTGGATAAATCTGGACCACATGCCCTAGTGAGGTCAGAGCCTGCCATGAGGTGAGAGAACAGAATGGGTGTTCTGTGTGGACAACACGGTCCTGAGAGGAAGGGAACAGTAGGGGAGAAGAGGGGAAGGGAGGGCAGGGAAAAGGGCTTCCTTTCAATCCCACCAATCAGGTTGTCACCCCATCTTCTCTGGGGGAGGGGAGAGGGGCCAGAGCAGCTGAGAGAGCTACTCCAGGGGAGTTCTGGCTACTACATGGGAAGAAAGATCCTGAGGGGAAGGCAGGGTTCCCTGCCAGCATTCAGGATGCTGCTGATGCCGAGTCCTGGGCTTGGACATTCATGTCAGGATCTAGGGAGGCTGACTAGCCCTGGCCCTCAGATTATCCACATACCACAGAGATTTGAGGGAAAGAGCAGGGGAAAGGAGGAGGGACAGTTGGTGGGAGTGAAGAGGAGGGAGAAGAGGGGAACACACAAAGGCATGGAACCACTAAAACCCTGTCCTTTCACCCAGGGTGCTGTAGTTAGGGGCATGCGCTTCAGTCTGACAATGTGGATTTAAATTCCAGCTCTGCCATTGACTGTGGGAGATAAAACCCATCCTTTCTACATCATATTGCTCTCATTTATAACGTGGAGGTCATTACATCAACTGTATGTGGTCACCATGAGGACATTAAAAGAGTGTCTGTAAAATACCTAGAACATAATAGGTGTTCAATGAAACTATGAGCCAAATCCAATCTGCTTGTCATGGCCCACAAGGCCCATGCGACCTGGCCCCTCTTCCCTCTCCCACCCTGTCTCCTCACCTCTCCCTGTGGTTTATTGCACACTGTGCAAATACACTGATATTTCCACTCCCCAAATATGCCAAGCCCGTTCCCGCCTCTGAGCCTTTGCATGCGCTGTTCCCTCTGTGTGGACAGCTCTCCTCAGGAATTTCCATCCTCATGGCTTCTCCTTATCACTAAGCTCTCACCTCCAAGGATGCTGCCTCTCGTTTTCCTTCCTACACTTTCTCCTTCTCATGCACCCAAGCTCCTCTCTACCACAGCACGCTGTTTTATCTTTTGTGATATTCATTATTATCTGGAGTCTTCTGAAATGTTGTTTCTCTTCCACAAGGATGGAAGTTCCACGAGGGCAGAAACCTCCTCTGTGTGGCTCATGCTGGAGTCCCAGTGGAGAGCCTGTACCTGGTGCTCAAGGAAATCTTCGGAAGGAGAGATTGATGATGGTGATGGTGGCACTGACGTTGGTGGTGATGGGGCCTCATGAACCTTCTCCTTCCCAGGCTTCAGACATTTTCTTCTTTTCTGACCTTCCTCAGCTCCAGAGGCTCTCCCTGTCTTGCGAGTCTCTTGAGGATAACAAGCTGTACAGGTGGCAAAGAAGGCAACCCATGGGGTGAGCTCTCAGAAGGGGCGGCTCAGCCTTTGGGAGGAAGGCAGGGCCCGTGGGAGACAATGATGTGAAGAGTGGAGTTTTCCTGGCCTGAGGCCCGAGGTTCTGCAGTGGGTTTATAGACTGCCATCCAGTTATTATCGCTTGTTATTGAACATTTGCATATCTCTCAGTGTTGGCCAGGATATTTTACAATGCCCTTCATCAGATTTGCAGAGAGCTTTACAAATGTTTTTATTAGCTATTATTAACCTGGCAAGGGTATACCTGTGTCAAAAATTGGATTGCCTGTGTTTGGTGGGGCTGGAATGCTTTTCATTCTCACATGTCTGAGTTCACCTCAGCTGGTTGGATAACTATCAAAGAACAAAATGTCAAGGGCAACGTTGGGCTCTTCCCCTGAGTTGGGGGGTGCAGGGGATTTGATACGGGGCATAAAAACTCAGAGGCAACCGAACAGGCTCTGAGGAAGCTCTTGAGAAGAGATTCTGGCCACAGCTTCTGTGGCTTGATTGCATTCTGGCAGGCATCCCTGCTTAAGCTCCTGGCACTGCCGCCACTCATGGGGCAGCATGTGTCTTTGGCATTGGACTATGAGCTTTCTAGATACTACATCTGAATCATTTTTTTAAACCTTAACCCAGGACCTGGTGTGTAGTAGATACTTAATAAATGTTTCTTGAATATGTAAGCAGAATGAACATAAATGAATAAATAATGGAGGCCTCCCTAGTGTAGACACACATCATAAATGGAGGGGGCGGTCATCAAAGTCAGGCCACCTATTGGCAGGGGTTAGCTTTTCCTCTGTTCATGGACTGTGGCCTGCGGGCCTTTCCCCTTGTTACCCATACCCCACCTTCCCATGCTGAGCAGGCCAAGAACAGGAAGGAAGAGCCAAACCCTGCCAGTGGCGGACTTGCAGATCTCTCCCTCCCTGACACCAAAACCTAAGCCCAGGTGGCAAAGATGAAAATGTTCTCTTCTTAACTGCCTGTCGATCAACTCCCTGGATATCATTGTGTTGCAACGTAATTTACATAGTATCAAAAGATACATTTCTAAAATAATAGAAACATCCCTAAAAAAGTTTTATGTAAGTAGCATGCTTCTTATAGAATAGTTAATAAATATAAAGCAAAGGAAGAAAATGGAAATATATCTACCTGCAAGCGATCTTCACAAACAGTATAGAATCAAAGGGTACTATCAATGATAATAGTTAATATTTATAGGGGACTTTCTATATGCAGGTATTATTCTAATATCTTTGTATGGTCTAGCTTATTTAATCTTCATAATAGCACTGTGAAGTAGGTATTAATATGATCGTCTCCAATTTAGAGATGAGGAAACTGAGTCACAGAAAAGGTTAAAGAGGGTAGCAGAGCAGTAAGGCATGGAGCCTGTATTTGACCCTTGGCAGTTTGACTCCATCCTTTTTTCATTTAACAGGGATGGGAACATCTTGTCATACTAGTATTTTTTCTATAGCTGTGGCTGTGAAGTTTTCTGTTGCATCGCAATTCATTTAATCCAGGGCAGTAGGCAGATTCCAAGTCATGTGCCAAATTAAAAAAAAATAAAGCAAAAGAAACTCATCATCATTTTCATCCCAAATTTGAAAATGAGAAGATGTCCCTGTATGAGTTTATTAGGCAGTGAGGGGAGCCCTAACATGGTACCACAATCCAACAACAGATGGCTATTGTCTCACAGTTCTGGAGTCCATTAAATCCAAAATCGAGGCGTGGGCAGGGTTGGTTCCCTCGGAGGCCATGCGGGAAGGTCTGCGCCAGGCTCTCCTGTAGGCTTGCATATGGTTGTCTTCCCTCTCCTGTGTTGGGGGTGTTCAAATTTCCCCTTTTTCTAAGGCTGTCAGTCTTACTGGACTAGGGCCCACCCTAATAGCTTCCTGTTAATTTAGTGACCTCTGTAAAGACTCAATCTCTGAATAATATCGTATTCTTGGGCACTGGGGGTGAGGCCTCCAACATGACTTTTTTGGGAGGACACAATTCAGTCCATAGGAGTTCCCAGTCACCACCATGACATTAGTCCATATAACTTCTTTTCTATTTGTTTTGGTGGAAATACTGATGTTTTGCAATTGCAGCCTTCTGTGCAAAAAATACTGTGTAATGCATTAAGGACTTAGAAAATTAGCTAATACATCAGAAAGTCATATGCAGTGGAATTTCTAGGTCAAAGCATAAGGTATTTTTAAGGCCTTTTATATTCACTGACAAATTTCCCCTAGAAAGACTGACCCATAATGCTCTCAGGGCAACACTATTCCTCAATGGCTGGGATTCTGCTCTATGACCTTCACTGACTAGGCCACGCCCAGCATTCTGTTAGGTATGCAATGCGTATTTCAATGCAAAAAACACAATTCCTGTATCATGCTGCATTTTTTTAAAGCATAAATATATCCCAAATACTGCATGGGACACACTTACCCTGCAAAGTTGTTCATAGTTTGTCTGAAACCCACATTTAACTAAGCATCCTCTGTTTCTATTTGCTCAATTTGGCAATCCTATTAAAGCACAGTGGCTGGCAGGGAATAGGTCCTCTTCAAAGGTAATTTAAAAAGCAATTTATTTTTCTCTACACTTGCTGTTGTAGGCAGCTACCATTTATTTGAGCACTTCGGAAGTCTCAGGCATCTTAGAGACATTATTTTTAATCTTCACAACAATTGAGGTCAGTATAATTGCAATTTACGGCTAAAACAAATGATACTTGTGAGGCTTGTAAGTTTATTGTCCCAGGCCATGTAGAAATTAGATTTGATTCCAGATTGCTTGGCTGCAACACTCTGACCCCTGCTCGAGGATGCTGTTTTGACTCCAAGGGGTCTATTGATAGAGACTGCTTCCTGGCAATACTCATACCAGTGTTCCACACATATGCACTGAGCCCCCTGCTGTGTGTTCTGAGAAAGAGAGAACAGCACAAGCAAAGTTCCTGTGCTCTTTGTGCTTCCATCTTAACAGGGAGGGAGACAATAAATAAGCAAATAAATAATATGATTTTGTATAATGCACAGTGGTATAAAGAAAATCAAAGTCAGGTAAAAGGATGGAAATTGACAGGAGGATGGGGTCTGGTGGGACAGAGGAGGTGATTCTTTGAGTAAAGATGAGTGTGATGAGAAGAACTGGCCAATGAGAGATCAGGTGAAGAGCCTCCCGGGCAGATGAACAGCTAGTACAAAGGATCTGAGGCAGGAAGAAGCTTGAAAGGTTGGGGTTTGGGTATTCAAAAAACAGCAGAAGGCTGAGGCATAGTGGATGAAGGGAGAATGGTAGAATGAGGCTGGGGAGTAGGCAAGGGGCAGATTGTGAGGGACTCTGTGAACATCTAAGGCATACAAGGCAGAGCCATTAGATACTGTCCTCGTCACTCTCCTGGACACACAGATAAACTACATTTCCCAGCCTCCTTTGCAGTCAGATGAGGTCATGTGACAATTCCAGCCAATGGCACCTCCGATGGCTCAGTACTCCATGACTTTTCTTCACTATGGTGACATTAGCTGTCACATGCTTAAGATAGTGGATACATAAGATGGAAGGAGCCTGAATCCTTGAGTCACTACTTGGGAGGTGAGCTGCCCATTGATGTGGAACACTTGTTTGGACTTTATGTATTGTCTTAATCTGCTTGGGTTACTATAACAGAATATCATAGATGGGGTGGCTTTAAAAACAGACATTATTATCACTGTTCTGGAGGCTTGGAAGTCCAAGATCAGGTGCCAGCTCTCCTGCAGATGGCTGCCATCTTGCTGTATCCTCTCCTGGCTGAGAGAGGGAGTGCAGGAGCTCTACTCTCTTCCTCTTCTTAGGACACTAATCCCATCATGGGACCTCTACCCTCATGATCTCATCTAAACTTAATTACCTCCCAAAAGCCCCACTTCCAACTATCAGCATATTGGGTATTAGGGCTTCAACATATGAATCTAGGCAGGGCAGTGACACAAATTTTCAGTCGGAAGAATATATACAAGAGGTCAACTTATGCTGGGTTTGGCCACTGAGATTTGGGATGTGCCTGATACAGTCACTAGTACTGTCTTAACACCTGGATAGGGAGCATGAATTAAAAAAAAAAATGCAATGAGGCCATTAGAAGATTTTCAGCAAGAGCACAAGACTATCCAGTTAAAATTGAGGCTGACTTAGTGTCTCCGATGTAGTTTGTTAGCTTAGTGAGGGTGGGGTCAATGAGGAGAGGGAGAATTTCGTGTCAGTGCATCTGTAAGATTTATCTCTTTCTACACTCATTATGCTATCCGGTCACTTCCAGAGGGACGTCAGGGGGGAGAGTGGGTGCTCCTGCTGAGGTTATCTTTCCTTCCTGGGCAAATGATACCAAGTGTCAGGTCTCCTAGTGGTCAGTTCCTACTGTCTCCTTTGAACAGAACTTTTGATTCCACCTCACAATCTTTCCCAAGCCTATTCCTTTCCTCTCCCACCTCTCCATCTCGGTCAAGGGCACCCCATCCACCCAGTTTCTAAGGCCCCCAAACTTAGGAGTCATTCAGTTGTCTTGCCATGACTGACAAAGCCCTATAGGATCTGAGCATTTTCTACTCTTCTACATTCCAACATCGTCTCCCCGCACTCTTGTCCTTGCTCACATAGTTCCAGTTGCACTGGTCCTGTTTCTGTTCCTCAGACTAAAGCCAGCCTGCCCTGGCCTCAGGGTCTTTGCACAGCCCTTTCCTTCTGTCTGGGGCACTCTTACCCCAAGCCCTTTGCACAGCTGCCCCTTCTCATCCTTCATATCTTAGTGCACACCTGATTCCTCAGAGAAGATGTCAGGCCCACCTGGCTAACACTGCTCTCCCCTTGCCCTCAGATACCGTCCCAGTGTTCCAGGGTCTTCCTGACACTCTTTGCTTTGCTCAGAAAGAGGTAAAGGTAACCAAGTAGGAGGAAATGCTAAGGGAACTGCGTCGGAAGCTCTTGTCAGACTCAAGGCCGCTGAGCCCTGGGGCCTTTGCTGTTGAGCGGCTGGGATGTAGAGCAAGGCAAACTATGAGCTGGCTCCGACTGCAACACCATCAGAGAAGCAGGAGAGGAGGCGATATACCCAGGCACCAGGAGGTCACGAGATGTCATTGCTGGAGCAGGAGAGAAAAAGGGCAGCTGTCGCTACCTGGTGGCTGGGAGGGGACACTGGTGGGCACACTGGGGCCCTCCTGAGGGTTCCCAGAACTCCCTGGAGGAAGTCAGAAGGTGGCTGGAGCTTCCCTGGCTGTGTGGGGATGGAGTCAAGAAATTCTGTTTGCTACTGGGACTGGATTGAGGGGAAAATTGTGGCTAAAATAGTAAATCCTCTTTTTTTCAGGAAAGTGGAGTATGGTCAACTGGATTAAGTCAAAGAGAGCTGTAAAGAATGCTGATTTTTCTCAGTCCTCCTCAGTGGGGAACCAGGACATTTTTGTGGGCCAGCTGTAAGAGGGTATCTGAGTTGGTGAGGGACTTTTGGTCTTATCAGTCTTCCAACTGCGTCGGTCCAGGAGCATTTGTGGTTGGGAGGTGTTGGGTATGTGGTAGGGGAAGAATCCGTATTCCAGCCAACTAGGGGCTGGATGCTTTAAACCAGACGGCCCTATTAGGAGAAAATTCTGCCCCTATCCTCATGTTTCCATAAGGAACTTTTGCCCACTTCCCAGGAGATGAACATATTTGAAAGTAACATATTTCTTACCTTTTGCTCACTGAATCCTCCCCCAAGGGATGAAGAGGGCTTAATCCAGGAGAATGGATGGGGTATGTATGCTTACCTTTCCTCTCTCTTTTCATGATGGCCGGTCTACCAGACAGAAGCTTTTCCTCAGAGCCCCATGTACAGCTGGTCAGGTTATGCACTGTGAGACTCCATGGGTCCCATTTGCATAAAGGGAACAAATGGTACCCCTTAGAGTTGAGCAGGATGTTGGCCCTGCATGCTTCTCCAATTCTAGCTTCCTGTGGGGTAAACACCTCTGGACCAGGCCCCAGAAGCAGGCTTTAGAGGCAGATCTGGAAGTCCATCTCTCACTGTCCCAGTATAGGGCTCTGAGGGGCAGAATAATGACTTACCATTCCCAAAGATGCCTACATCGTAATCCCCAGAACCTCTGAATATGTTATCTTGCATGGCAAAAGGGACTCCACAGATGTGATTAAGTTAAAGCTCTTGAGATGAGGAGCGTATCCTGGATTATCTGGGTGAACTCAAGGTAATCAAAGCATCCTTATAAGAGGGAAGGTGGTGTGACAAGGAAAGAGAGGCTTGAAGATACTAGGTGCTGGTGTTGAAGATGGAGGAAGAGGCCGTGAGCCAAGGAATGCTGGGAAGATCCTTCCCGAGGGCCTTCAGAAAGGAATGCAGCCATGATTTTAATCTAGTGAAATAAATATGTGTTGGGTTTCTGACATCCATGACTGTAAGAATTCAAATTTGTGATGCTTTAAGCCACGAACGTTTGGTAATTTGTTACAGCAGCAGAAGGGAACAAATACAGACTCAGTTGGCATTAGGCAGCCCTTCTCCTTGCTGCCATGGTGCCTGGCTCTTCTTTACTGGGTTGGCTCCAAGGTTCAGAGCCATGCTGTACAATACAGTTGCCACTAACCCTATGAAGCTATGGACATTCAAATTAAATACATATTTAAAATCCACCTCTTCGGTTGTACTCGCCACATTTCAACCGCTCAGCAGCCACACATGACTTGCTACCTATGGGACAGCACAGATACAGGACATCTTCATCAGCACGGAAAGTTCTGTGGGCCAGCACTGGGCTAGACCTAGGTGGAAGCTGTGGGAAACCAGTTAGCTGGGGAGTAGCAGCCCGGTTCTCCACTCAGTCAAAACTAGTAACAGAGCTGGCAGTGACTCCTCCATCTGACTTCTGTATTTACAGTGCTAGATATGTCTTGCACTGGGACAGTGGGGGAAGCAGATTGATTCCAACCCAGACAGCAGCTGCGTCTCTGGAACCCTTGAGATCCAGATAAAATCAGCTTGAAACCTCCTTCCATTCCCTGGGCAGTCCAATTCTCCTCACCACACTTCTGAGTATTCTTGACGTCCTCAAGGTCATTTTCTTCTTGGGGCTAACTTCTCTGCACTACATAAACCCAGACCTGGCCTATAGCTCCTTCATTGATTTCAATGCAAAAACTCTCCCTTGCCAGGTTTGAGAGTCAGCGTGGTGTGGTGGTTAAGGATGTGGGCTCTGAAGTCAGACTGCTGTCCTGTCACTTACCAGCTTGGAGACTTTGGACAGCTTACCTAATTCTCTGTGCCTCAGTTTCCTCTTCTGGAAAATCGGAATAGAAGTGAGTGGAGGGGGATCACGATTGAGTGTGTGAATTTGTGGAAATTCCTAGAGCAGTTGTTGGCACATAAGTCCTTGAGAGGGATTAGCCAGTGTTTGTAGGCCTATCAGAGTTACTGGAAATTCAGGTTCATAGAGAGAAATATGGTGTAAAAAATACTTGCTGCAAAAAATGCAAGTATCCAGTAAGCCCTTCCTGGTCTTTCACATCTGTTCAGCTTCTGCCAGTGATGTTTCTACTTAGCCCCCTTTTGTTTGGGGTGCCTGTCTCTTGGTCTTCTCTTCTTCCTCTCCTTTTTTTGGCTGGAGAACCCCAGAGTGAATGTCCCAGCTGGCTGCAGCTGGGTGTGGCATTTTATAATGCAAGTCCCTGGCTGCTATTTTACAAGGAACTTTTTTTTCAGCCTAGATTTATTACTCTTTGTGTTCATGCCAGTGGCATTTCAGGCTAAAATAGCCATTGTTATCTATTTCAGAGGAAGTGGGAGATGGATGCTTCCAGACACTGCCTGTGAGCAATCAGCTATGGCTGTGAGTCAGGATTCCTGGTCCCCTTCTGCAGAGTCGAGGCTGGGGGCTGGCCTGGAGCCGGCCGAAGGACTGTTCTGGGATGTTGCCAAAGCCCAGAGCAAGCACCACCTTTCTGAGACAGAGAAAACGAAAGGACCTCGAGGGGTGCCCATGGGGAGACTGGCATTGACCTTAAGGCCAGAAGAACCCAGGTTGTCCCCTCAGCTCTGCTACTTACCAGCTCTGTGATCTTGGGCAATTTACTTCAACTCTCTGGGCCTCAATTTCCTTACATGGAAAACACCAGTAATAGCTATAGTTCATTGTGATGGTGATATTAAAAAGGTGATAGTGCAGTTTAAAAGCCTGGCATACTGTAGGTGCTCAATAAACAGTGGTTATAACTTACCTTATTCAGTACTCACAACATTAGTATGAAGTAGGTATCACTGCCCCCTGTGGACTGAGCCAGCTGCCACGGGTTACAAAGCTAGCATGCGTCAGAGCCAGGACAGCAGCCCGACCGTCTGATTCCAAATGTTATTTTCTTTGATAGTACCATTATCTTATCTGATTCCAAATACATTTTCTCATATATTACACAAAAGAAATGCATGAATACATTCTGTTTGTAAAAACTCAGCAACTCAGCAGCTTACAGACTGAAAAGTGAAATTCATCCCTCACCTACTGACCCCATTCTCCCTCCTCAAAGATAACCACCCTTCGCAGTTCACTCTGCATGAGTATAGTCCGTTTTCTGTGGAGTTTCCTAATATTTTTACAATCCCTTTAAACATCGGTGGGATCTATCTATCTACCTAGCCAGTTCTGTGACTCATTTTCTGACACTTAGCTCTATGCCTTGGAAATTTTTCCACACCTGTACATATAATATTGCATCATTTTTGGTAACCACTACTTAAGATTCCATAAAATCTGTATGATAAATTAGGTTATTAAGTTTTTCAATTTCTCTATTGAAAAACTTTTAGATTGTTTGTACTGTTTCACCTTTGAAATTCACATGATGTTAACAGGACTTTAAGTTCTGATGTAGTCACATTTGTCAGTCTTTTTTTACACCTCCTGAGTTTTGCATCTAGCTGAGGAAGACCTTTTCTCCATCTTGATCTTGTAAAGATATTCTCCTATGTTCTCTTCTAGCAGACTGAAACCCCATCACCATGCTAGAAGTGGGGCCCAGAGTACTGTCACTGAAAACGTGTGGTGGGTGTTATTGAGCTGAAGAGGATAGCTAATTGCCAAGCACTGGTCGTGTTATAGCTGAATCCATTTGCTATGGGGCATGCTTTGTAGTTTCGGTTTGTTTGTTGAAGTCCAAAGCATCTGGCGTCTATTGTTTTGAGTTGTGTTGAGCAGGGTCTAATTTTTTCCCCTTATAAATGAATAGTTGTGTCAATACCATGTATTAGGTAGTCTTTCCTTTCCCCTTTTGGTTCAAATTGCCTCCTTTGTCATTAAAATGTATCCCCATATGTAAGCCTATCTCTGGAATCTCCAGTTCCATTAATATATTTGTTGGCGAAATCATATTCATCCATCTATTTTTTTCTATTTCTCTGTGATTGTGCCAATAGCACACTGGCAAAGAGTAAGTGTTCATGTCATATGATAAATATTTTTGAATGAATTAATGTAGTGCATTATGATAATAGATGTCTTCATGAATCTTGCATTTCTTTCATTAGAGTGCAAGTCTGATCTGTTAATATTTATTTGGGATTTATCATCTACTTAGTGAATAGGGACTCTGGCATGTTATTTGCATGCTCTTCTTGTCTAGCTTTTGGCGCAAGGGAGTCCATTGTCTTTCCCCTTAATCACACCTCCTCTTGGTTGCGTTTCCATATATGTTAGTGACAGATTTTGTTTCAGCTGTTGTGACAGAACTAATAGTCCTGGAGCATCAGGGAGAGGCTGTACATAAAAAAACTCCAAAAAACAAAAAAAAAGAACAACCCTCAGATCTTGATCCTGGATGAAATCACTGGAATCTAGGGGGTGTAGGGAAGGGATTTGCAGTCTGGATGACTCGGCTCGATGGAGGAATGCAGGCATCAGTTCTAAGGGTCAGTATTGTGAACTTGCTGAAGGAGGGTGCCAGAGGTGAATCCACCATAGGTGACTGTGGGTGTGTCCTTCTGTTTTGTATCTGTGTGGATATTTGCATATGCACAAGGACATGTGCATGAGTGTATGCTTGTGTGTAATGTATATGTGCACGAATGTGTGTGTGTTGGGGGGGTTGTTTGTGTGTATATTGAAGAAATTTCTGCCTTAATCCAGGCCGGTCAGGAAAAACACTGCAGGGATTGCTTAAGCCTTCGTGGTTTCTTTGGGTGGATGAATCAGTGGGTCAAATGAGGTGCAGCTGGGAAAGGCCAAAGAAGGGAAAGTGAGGCACGGGGTTGACAATATGGCTTTGAGAAAGCAATTTAATCTCACTTAACCTCGGTCTCCCCCTGTATAACATGGAAGAGACTGACCCCTGCCTTGTCCCCACCTCCTATCCACAAACTTGGTGTGAGACTCAAAGGAGCTGACAACTGTGAAAACCCCTCACAGGTCAAAGGGAAGGAAATGGCATCAAGCTCTGGTTTCTTGTTTCCCAGATGGGCTGTCATCAGCAAGGCAGGGCCGGTGGTGCCAGGGCCCAGGGGTGGCTCTGTTTGGTTTGCACTGGGCTGTCAAACAAACATGTGGGAATGCACTTTCCCCCAGGAGCAGATGCCCTCCGGTCACATGTCACAGGGCTTGGACAGTCTTCAAATGCAAGCCGACCTCACTTCTCTGTGTCCTGTGGATGGTGGTGACGGCTCCTCCTTCCCTCCTCTCCCCTTGGCACACAGAGAAACCAAGACAGACAAACGCATCTCTCTCCAGGGCAAACACTGGACAAGCGGTACCAGCTTGGAAGCTGCCCGTCGGGGCAACAGGAAAACTTCAACCTCTCCCTCTTGCTGAAATTGCTCAGCTGGCCGTTTCCACTCACTTTCTCCCAGATAATTGTCTTTGCAGGTTTAGAGGCACCAGGAATAGACTTAAACAGGGAGCACCAGCTCTGTTTCTCCTGTTCTAACTGCTACGGTGTGGACAGCATGGCCGCATAGGCCTGCAGGCATGACACCCCCCATGCTCCTTGGCAGCTAAGGACTGGACAGCCAGAATATGAGGCAGGAAAGGACACTGGCCCCTTCTGAGTATGAAGTCATGTGAGGGAATGTAGCCCAAAGGTGACCACCTGACGAAATGGTGCCCCAAATTCCCAGTCAGGTCATAGATCATGGGGAGTGTATTTGGATTCTTTTTGATATAAGCGACAGAAAAATAAACCAACAACTGAGTCAAATTAAGAAAAAAGTAAAATTGGTTGGTTCACCTAACTGGGGAGTCTAGATAGATTTCAGGCATAGCTGGATCCAGGCCTCAACCATCTTCAGAGTGTACACTATTTCTTCCTCTCTTTGCTCTTTTCTCCCTCTCTGCATTGTCTGCATTCTCTCCTGCTACAGACACGTTAGCTCCCTGTGATGGAGGAACATGACCACTAGAAACCCTAACTTCACAGCTTCCCAAGAAACCTTTAACAGCAAGTCATCTTTTCAGACTGCTTTAGTGGCAAAGTCTTAGTGAAGACCGATTTGTGTGGCTCGGGTCACGTGTCCACTTCTTGTCCAATCACTGTGGCTGGAGAGATAACATGCTCTGATTGGCCATCCTGGATCCCTGGTCCACTTCTGTGGCTAGAGTAGGGGGATTGGCAGTCCCCAGATAGCACTTGAAGTAGAGGAGGAGTGTGTCTCCAAACAGAAGGGGTCCTGGACAACCAATACTTGTGTTTACTGCAGGAAGAGCAAATGGGTCTATTTAGGGAAATTGGGTTCCTTGACTTGAGTTGCTTGGTGAGCCTTGGTGGGTAACATTTTCCATTGCTTTGAAGCCATCTCAGAGTGGGAAGAACAATGTTGATATTGATTTCTCCCTCCACCTCACCCTCCCAAGGATTCTTGCAATAAGGCCACCAATGGAAGTTATTTATGCACATCTCTTTCTTGAGACCCTGAGAACACAGCCTGGAATGACCTGCCTAAAGTGTCCCTGGATGTCGCTTTTCTTCTGGTCTGATCACATTTGGGAAGAGGAAGTTCAATATTGGATGCAAATGCTTGCAAGGAGTATTGATATATTTATTAATCTATTAGAGCCAATCTGTTTGATTGGATCCTGGAGAAACCCACCTAGCTGATAAAGGTCCTGGACATTTATTCTTAGGAAGAATCACTGAGGAAACTGGAGATGTTATTTATGCTGGAAAACAGAAGACATATAGGATCTACCGGCCAGTAATTTTATCTATGGGGAGGACTGATCTCTGGAAATATATTACTGTGCTTAGCCTGCCATAACAAAATACACAGGCTGAGTAGCTTAAACAATAGACATTTATTTTCTCACAACTCTGGAGGTTGGAAGTGCCAGGTCAAAGTCTGGCAGGGTCAGTTTCTGGTGCAGGCCCTCTTCCTGGCTTACAGGTGACTTCCATCTCCCCGTGTCCTCACATGGGTGGAGAGTTCTCTGGTGTTCCTTATAAGGACACTAATCCCACTGGACCAGGGACCCGCCCTTATGACCTCATTTAACTTTAATTACTTCCATAAAAGTCCTATCTCCAAATACAGGCACACTGGCGACTGGGGCTTCAACATATGAGTTTTGTGGGGGAACAAACATGCATTCCATAACAGGAAGGAACAATAGATTTATTTGTAATCCCAGTGAATCTCAGTCTCCTGTGATTACAAGTCAGAAACTGGGCTAAGTGCTGTATGGGAATTATCTCAATTAACCTTTCCTACCTCTATGGAACAGACATTTTCAGCATTACCTCAATTTTACATAAGAGGCAATCAAAGTTGAAGGCAGTCAGGTAAGTTTCCTAAGGTCCCAGAGCCAGTAAGTGACAGAGCCAGAGCTTGAGCCCAAATCTGTCTAATTTAAAAACCTACACTCTTCCCCCCCACTGACAGCCTGCCCCAGGGAGGGTCTAAACCATAGCTATCTTTGGATATCCAGGTTCCTTGGAAGGATTGGGCTTCCCTGCCTGCCTATTCCACTAAGCACTGTTTTAAAATACACAGTTTCTTATGGATAGCAGAGGGAACTACACCTGGGGAATCTAAAAGCCCTGGGGGTTTTGGTTTTAGAAACAGTCTGATGTGCCCTCAGACACTGACCTTCACATTTACTCTGCTCGCCATGTCTGGCCAGGCCACACTTTCAGGGGCAGCCCAGCTCCGTAGGTAGGTAGCACCAGGGCTCTTGGTTTGATGGAATGACATTGAGAAACAAAATGTTAAAAACCCAGGAGTCCCTGGGCTTAGTTCATCATTAGGGGTGGGTTGACTGTGAAGCTAAAGAAGTCTTGGGGCCCCTCCCTTGCCTGGGAGCGGCCCTAGTTCATGTTCACATGGCCTCTATGGTTTTGTAAGATATTTTAACTGCAGTGGGCTAGGACTGCTATCTCTTTCCACTACGTTTTCCCCTCTATCACTTCTCTCCCTGGCTTGGTTGGCAGTGGGGTGACCACTCTTTCATGCAAGATGGTCTTGGATGGTTGAACATGTTTTACATGCAGTTTTGTCTTGTTTTTCGTCTCAAAGAGGACTCCTAAGTTGTATAAGCCTCAGGCCCTGCAAATCTGATCTGCCTCTCCTTCCCTCTCCTTATTGGTTCTGTGACTCAGGATCCTCTTTCTAAGTAGCCAGGTGCTCATGAGCAATCATAGGATGGAGATCACAATGCCTCTGCCTTCATGTCACCTTTCAGCTCTAAGAGCAGAGTCAACAGCCAGCAGTCCCCAAGTGACTGCCTGACCTAGGTATCTCTCAGGAACAAGCTTGTTATTCATTAACAAGCCTGGTTATTTTATGGGCCAATTAACTGGGGGACATGGAAGGGAAATTTCATCATTGTGCAAGGCTGGGGCTCCCACTCCTCACCTCTCTTTTCTCTGCCTGTAGTTTGGGTCTCTGCCACTGTTTAAATTTAAGCTGATTTGCTCTCCCAGCATCTGCAGTTTGATTATTTGACTATTGCCTGGCTCTCAGTCAAACCACTGGGGAGCCCACTAGCCAGTGATTAAATCTGGGCCATGATTATAATGGTTTTATTTTAGCTGGGCCTCTGTTTATGGGCCCACTGGTATTGGAGTGCAGTGTTGTTGTAATGAGGTATTAGCCTCATAGAAATAATCATGTGAAGCAAGTGGGCTGAGAAATGCCAGACAAGTGGAGTTGATTATTTGGCCAATACATCTTTACTTGTTCTTTCATTCTGTTGTGAGAGAGAGTGTGTGGGAAGAGATGAGGGGAGGCCAGCCATTACTGCACACATACCGAGTGTCAGGCATGACCTAGGTCCCTTTCCTTGTCATGCATTTTATTTCGAAATGATCCAGCAAGGTAGCATTATGAGCATACCTATATCAACAGAGGAGGCACAGAGAAGTTCAGAAAACTGGCCCTTAGTCACAGAGGTAGCAAATGGAGGAGCCGTATGCTGAAGAGAGTCTGTTTGACTTAAAGCGCTCTATTTCTTCCACTTTAAACTGATGGATGTGGATGTGCTTGGGAGGCACTCCCAGCTCCTATGAGTCTTTGTTTTTGGTCTGGTAGTACTGGTATCAGAAAGGCTCTGTGATGGGAGCTGGTGGTAAGAGAAAACCATGAGAGGTAAGAATTCAGGTGAGGTCATTTGTAGCAAGAACCACCAAGATTGTTTTTGAGGCAACTCAAGTTCGCAGTTTTGTTTCTGGACTTCTTAACGTGATGCCCTCTCATGAGACGGACACACCTGCTATCCCAGAGGCTCGATCCCATTCCGGCTGTGCCACTAACTTGGGTGCGTCCTTAGGCTAGCCCCCCGCCTCTCTGGGCCCTGTCTGCTTCTCCAGCTTTATCACCCACCATTCTCCACCTTGCTTATGTTGCTTTAGTGTCACATAAGGCAAGTCGTTTTTTGGTTAATGATCCCAGGAAATGCTGATAAATGAAAGGGGACATGGCACAAGGATGGGAAGAAAGACAGTAAAGGATGAGTTCTTAAGTACCATCCCTTATGGGCACCTGGAACTTAACCGTGCTGAGGGTCTGTGGGAGCCAGTGTGGAGGACACACTTCAGCTATCCCACCCAAAGGCAGAGTGACCTTCTGCGACTTTGGAGAAAGCCCCTAAAGATGAACACGTTTGACCTGTTGGAGGACTAGCTGGTGTGCACAGAAGTATCCAGAGCCAAGAGGATATGGGAGTGTCATGGACGAGATAGATTCTGGTATAGTGAGAATAAATTTGTTTAAGCTTAAGCTCCTGGAGTAGGGTTTTCTGTTTTTTGTTGCTGAAGGGATCCCCCAAGGTGAGTGCTTGTGTAAGGGCACCTTGCTTTCCTTCAGGCCCACGAACATGCCACTCTTTCTTGCATCACATAGAGAACCCAGTCATACACTTTCCCCTCTCTTCATCCTCTCAGTGCAGTGCAGTTTCCAAGAGGGGCTGTGTCCAACCAACCCGTTAGAAGTGGTTTCCTCTCTTCTCTTTGAACTCAGGTCTGCCCAAATCCAGAGAAAACATAAGTCTATTTTTTTTTATGATTCAATTCAACAAACATAAAGTCACCCTGTCAAAAGCTTCTAAATACCTACTCGCAAAACCCATACTGACTGGTAATAAACAGTTCACTCTCCAGTCCTGGGTCAGGGAGCACACTTTGAGTAGCACTGTGTCACACAGTTCTGGACACTGTGACCACCAAATAGGGCGCCAGTTAGCTATTGCTGGATAAAATAGCCACTACAAGAACTCCTTGGCTTAAAAAAAACAATTACTTTATTAACTCTCATAACTTCTTTGGGTCAGGAATTTGGGAAGGGCTCAGATGGTCCATGCTGGTTTGGGTCTCTCATATAGTTATAGTTGAATGGTGGCTAGATTGGACAGTGCAGGGGCTAGTAAAGTATCTCTCTTTGTGTGGATTCAAGGCCACTCCCTGTGGTCTCTCTCTGTGTGGGCTAGTTTGGGTTCCCTCCTAATGTGGTGGTCTCAGGGCAGTTGACTCTTAGTATGGAGGCATAGATGGAGGTTGAACGTGTCAGGAGAGAATGTCCTAGTGGGCAAAGTGGTATCTGAATCACCTTTTAGGAACCAGCCTTAGAAGTCATGTAGCACCATGCATTCTCTACTCATTCAGTAGTCACAGATCTGTACCCATATTCAAGAGAAGGGTAATTAGACCCTACTTTTTGAAGGAATAGTGGTAAGGCTCTAGAAGGACATGTGAGACAGGAGCTATTATTGGAATCATCTTTGGTAATATACAATCTGTCTCCTGGTGGGTGGCATATAGGGAGCAGAGGCAAAGGATGAAGGCAGAAAGCCTTGTTAGTAAGCTGGTCTGGATGAAAAATGGAGTGGGATGTCATCTAGGCAGAGGGAAAGAAAAGGAGGGGCTCATTTGTATTATGTAGGAGGAAGAAATTACTAGGAAATGGTGATCAGAAAATGAGGAGTGAAGGAGAAAGTTGGAGCAAGGATGTGTCAAAGATTCCTGGCCTTGCTGTCAGAGCGGACGGTGGGTCATTTGCTGACTTAGAGAATGTAGGAGGAGGAGCAGGAAGCAAGAGTGAGGCTGTAGATGGGGTTGGCTTTGGCCCTGCTGAGTTGGAGTCATATTGCCTGACAGATTAAAGTTCTTCCAAGCATAAGACTGAGCAATGGTGTGAAGGCTGGAAAAGATTATCTTTAGCTCTTAGAATCTCTTCATAGGAATGTGTCAGGTACCCATACAAAACCTAGGCACTAGAGGGGCAGGGTTCTATGGCAGATCCATGACTTGAGTAAGCAGGCTGGTGAGTGCAGCGCAAGGCAGCGCGATTGCCAAACTTGCTTGATTGTCAGAATCACCTGGGAAGCTTGTTGAAAGTAAAAATTCCCAGGCTCCACCCCAAACTTACTGAATCAGAATCTTCAGGGGAGGGGCCTGGGAATCCCTATTTTTAATAAATGCTCCAGGTGATTCATGATCAGGCGAGTCTGACCAACATGGGGGAAGTGGTTATGGAGCTCTGCATTGCACAACAGCAGGGCTGTCGTTCCACTGCACAAAATAGAAATGATAGCCCCTGGTGGGGTGCTAAACTGTCACCCTGGATTACAGCTCAGGCTTTAGAGAGAAACCTGAGTGTAAATTTGGGTTCCACTTCTTCCTGCTATGTGATCAGGGGGATGCGAAATCACTCTCAGTCTGTTTCTCATCTCTAAAATATATGTAAATTATATATATATATATAATTATATATCTGTGATGATTATATGAGTGCAATCTAACATGAATTCTCTAACAACAAATGGGTGTCCTACAATTCAATTCAGTTCTGACACTACCTACCTGGAGTTAGCGTCAGCTTCCACAAGTTAAAGGGCACCACTGTGCTAGACCATCCATGTGAGTGTAGTCCCAAACCAGTGCCCACGAGAAGGTGAGGCAGATGGGGAAAAGGGGAGGAGGGTTTCTGTGCAGAAAGCTGTCAGAGACCAGGAATTCCCTTCCCATCTTAGGCCAAGGGAAGGGGGATTTAAAGAGAATTTTTTGCAGAGAACAGGGAGTTCCACCAGGAAGGAGTCAAATATGTCCCTGCCACCCCCACACTGGCTGAGCTGTGCAAACTCATGGACTCCAGGCCTCCGCTGGGCTGGTGGAGGGTAATTAGAGAGTTCTTGGGAGAACTCTGGGAAGCCTGGATGTTTTGGGACATCCAGGGACTGTTGCCAGACTCTGGCCTAGAGAAGTAAAGGTGAGAAACTGGCTTGAGTGGCACGTGATAGGACAGAAAAGGGTGGGTGGGGGCTGCAGTGGTAGGGAAGCGATGGGAAGGCTATGCTGGATGAAAAATTAAGTTTTGATATTAGACTAGGCTGGACTTTTATTACCTGGAAAATGAGACTCCTGGTTAATAGCTAACAGTAAGCAGAAAAGCTAAAGGCTCTTCCAAAGATATCACCTATGGCAGGGTTGGCAAACTTTTTCTGTAAGGGGATAGATAGCAAACATTTTAGGTTTTGTGGGCCATAGGGTCTCTGTTGCAATTACTCTAACTTTGTAGCATAAAAGCAGCCACAGACGAAGTGTAAATGAATGAATGTGGCAATGTTTCAATAAAACTTCATTTGTAATAACAGGCTTGGATATGCCCTATGGACTATTGTTTGCCAAACCCCAATCTAGGGATTCACAGGTTGGCGGTGTGTACAAGCTGTTAGAAAGTTTGGAAAGACTAAACTTGTCTTCTACTTAGCATCCTACTGAATCCAATTTTTTTAATAAACTAGTTACATATGCAACATAATTTTGGGTTGCTGAAACCACTTTTTTGTTACTTGTGGCCAAGTTAGACACAGAAAGCTATCAGGACATTACTTGCTTAGCCATCATTGCTATCATCCCTCTAAATGTTTTGCTTGGCGGGAATTACTTGGATTTGGGTGAGAACTTAACAGTAAATTTTTTTTTATTATGGTAAAAAACACATAACATGAAATTTATTTACTACAGTCAAAAACACATAACATGAAATTTACCTTCTTAACCATTTTAAATGTATAGTTCAGTAGTGTTAAGCATATTCACATTGTTGTGGAACAGACGTCCAGAATTTTTTCATCTTGTAAAACTGAAACCTTGAACTCATTAAATAATAATGCCCCACCCCCTTTTCTCCCCAGCCCCTGGCATCCACCACTCTGCTATGTCTCTATGGATTTGATAGTTTTGGTAACTCATATAGGTGGAATCACACATCATTTGTCTTTTTGTGACTGACTTATTTCACTTGGTATCATGTTCTCAAGATTTGTCCATGTTGTAGCATATGACAAGACGTCCTTCTTTTTCAAGGCTTAGTAATATTCCATTGTATATCTCTGTTGCATTTTATCCATTCATCTGTTGATGGACACTTGGGTTGCTTCTGCCTCTTGGCTACTGTGAATGATGTTTCTATGAACCCAGGTATGTAATATCTCTTGAGACCCTGCTTTCCATTCTTTTGGGTGTATACCCAGAAGTAAGTTTGCCAGATCATATGGTAATTCTACTTTTTATTTTTTGAGGAATCTCCATACTGTTTTCCATGGTGGTCACACCACTTTACAATCCCACAACAGTGCTGTTTTGTTTTATTTTGAGTAAGTACGGATATTTACTTTTATGAGTGAAAAGCATTCCTTTTCCTCCTCCCACCCCACCCAACTCCCTCTGCTCTAACTAACATGTGACCTTCCTGGTGTAAGGTTTGCCTTGGCCTGCACAGAGGAAGTTGGATCCTCTCCTATATCCCAGGCTGCCCAGCACCCAGTACCTCGCCTTCGGGAACACTCTCTAAGTTCTGATGAGTATCTCCGGCTTCTTCTCCCCAGTGCGAGTTCTGGGAGGGCAGCAGGCTGGCCTCCTTCCCTGCTGGGTTTCTGGCCCTGCTGGCAGCCCAAAGCTGATGCTCATTAAGTGAACGCTTGCTGACTGACTGAAGCGCAGCCTCCCCTCTAGCCCCTGCCATTCCTGCCCTGGTTCTCTGGTTCTGTTTTTAAGTGGCCTATTGGAGCAAAGGGCATGGATGATGAAAGCGTGGATGGAAAAAGGGGTTGAGGAATTTTGCACAAATGAACCACATTCAGCAACAGCAAATTCACAGCATTCTTTAGAAGCCTGTGAAAATCTGGCAGACAAAAAAAGAGTTTTGTAAGTGGGTGTCAGATGATGAGTATAGCTATGGGCATTTTTTAGGAGTGGGGAAAGGGGCGAAGAATTACGATGTCCTCTTAGACAGGAGAGAATTAGACATCTTCTAATTTTAAAACGTCGTTCAGGAATATTTTCTCTCTTGGAAAAGCAAATCTACTGTTAACATCAACAAGGAAGACTTCTCTGGAGTGAAGTTGTGCCTCTGGGTGAGGGGAATTCTGCCCCATATTTTGTATGCTTAGGGGCAAAATCATTGACAGCAAAGGGATTGATTCTTGATGTTTCTTTTTTCAAAGCATTGTTCTTTTGAAGTCATTCCAAATCCATAGAAAAGTTGCAAGAATGGCACAAAGATTCCTGAATATTCTTCACCTAGATTTTCCAGAAGTTAACACTTTACCGTATTTGTTCATCATTCTCTTCAGACACATTGTCATCTCTTTTTCTGATCTGCTTCAGAAGACGTTGCAGACATGATTTTTTTTTTATCTCTAAAGACTTCAATGTGTATTTCCCTAAGAAACAAAGGCATTTTCTTATAAGGATCAAAATCAGGCAATTTACATTGACATAATGCTATTTCTAACTTGCGGACCTTATACAAATTTTGCCAATTGACCTAAGGTCCTTTACAGCAAAAGAAAAGAAAAAAACATTTTCTGATTCAGGATCCAATCCTGGGTCATGTGTTAAATCTAATTGTTACGCCTCCTTAGTTTCCTCCAGTACGGACAGCCTCAGGCTCTGGGTTTCAGGACCATCACGTCAAGAGTACGGGCCAGTTATTTTTTTTTTTACAATGGCCCTCAGTTTGAGTTCATCTGACGTTTCCTGATAATAACATGCAGGTTTGCATTTTTGACGGGAGTATCACAGGAATGTTGCTGTGTCATAAAGACTGACTTTAAAAGGCAAGCGGTCAGAGGGTTTGACCTTCAAGCAAGATCGGAAGCATCACGCACTGGTTATGACCCCAGGGCTTTGGATCACGTGCTAGAGATGGAGGTTAGCGGTGTGACCTTGAGAGAATCACTTTCTCTTTCTGAGCCTTCATTTCCTAATCTGCGAACTAGGAAGCAGCTTCTGTTTCCTGAGCACTTAACTACTGCCAGAGGTTGTTCCAAATGTGTTACCTTACTGGCTCATTTAGCTCTCATGACGACCTACGATAGATGCTTTTAAACCCTACTCTTCTCTCACAGATGAGGAAGTTGAGGCACAGAGAGGTGAAACAACTTGTCCAAAGTCATGCAGCTGGTATGTGATGGAGACGGGCTTCCAGCCAGGTTACTCTGTCTCTAGAGGCTGCCTGTTCGGCCCCCACACCCTACTGACTCCTTGAAGTGATGCCGTAGAAGGTTGATTATGAGGATTAAAGAAAGATAAGCAGGATAAGTATCTAACCCAGGACCTGGCATGTAATAAACACTAAATGATCATTGTGAAGATCTTCCTTTATTCCATATGTTTCTCATTTTATAAAGGACTTGATCAAGGAGATGTTCCAACTTGATGGCTTTGAAGTGATCGAGGCCCTAAGGCTATCCCTGGTCCAGCTGACATTTATGAGGCCTCTGGGCCTCATGAAGCAGTGAAGTCAACCTCCGGCTGCATTAAGGGGTGAGGGAGAGCAGAGCAGCCCAGCATTTGTACTTGGCTCTCGGTCATTCACACATGGTCAACACCCAGTGGAGGCAGAGCCTGTTGAGGAGGCCGGCAGTGCAATTTCTACTGGGCGGAAGGCTTCAGAGGTGCCTGATCTTAACGGTATTTTTCTCAGGCTGACGGGAAGCGTGTTCTCTTTCCCCAGGGCTGGTCAGCTGGGGGAATATAGGCAGAGGCAGGCACGTTAGATCCTGCTGGGCAGGAGCGCTGATGTTTAGGGATTAGAATGTGTAATGCTGGGAAGGGGTGGAGGGGACAGTTTGAAGTGAGCTGAGTTCATCACATTTTTGCAGGATAACCACCCACAGTCATTTTTTTTTCTTTGCCTGGATGAGTGAGATATCAAACTAGTGGTATGTCACCTGTGTGTAGGACAGGGTAATTAACTGGGTTCCATGGGTAGGTTTCAGTGGTCTTATGATCCTTGAATTGTATATACAGAATTGTGAGCGAAACACATTTGTGTTTATGTGTATTTTCCTAAGGAGAGATTCCCAGTTTTGTCAAACCCTCAGTATGTTCTGTTAGTTAAAACGGAAAAAGAATCCTTGGTAGTCAGGGGGAAGATGTGAGAGAGAGAGAGGGAGAGGGAGATAGAGAATAGGAATATATTATTTCACAATAGTCATACAAGAAATCGCTAGGAAACTATTCATTGACTTTATGAATTATAAACATTTTCTTCTTAACCCAAAATAAATAGACCTCATATCATTCCAATTATGAGAATGCAGCTGCTTGTGTGTCAGGAAGGAGTGGGGCTGGACCGTGTGTGCGTGTGTGTGTGTGTGTGTGTGTGTGTGTGCTCGGGGGTGGGGGTAGGGATGGGGGAAAGTGGAGGAAGGGAAGGTGGTGCAGCAGGGCTCTCTGGGGAATGTAGAGAACAGGGACGTGGGCTTCTTCCTTCCTGTCCTGAAGGAGTACAGGTGTTTCTGGAGCCAGCCCTCAGCAAATGTCCCAAGGTTATGATGCTTGATGACAGTGAGGGTGGCCACAAGGTGACAGAACCTTTCTTTATTCACCCAGTGGGTGCATGTAGGTGTCTGCTTCCCTTCAAGTATTCATGTCCCCAAAAGGAAAAGTGAAAAGTGAAGTTGGCTGCTTAGCTACTTAGCCTCTGCTTCTCCAGAGGAGCCCTTTGAACACATGGGGCTTCATTCTGGGTGCAGCTTTGGCCTGTCCCATGTGAGTTACAGGGAGAAGTGACAAGGCGTCCTAGATTTTTATGGTGTCCTGATCTTAAACTTGCCTCACTTACTATCCATTCTGGTTGGCTCCATCCCTTCGAGGGTCTGTGTCCCTCATCCTGGAAGATTTCCGGGAGCCACGGAGAAACCTTTTCCCTCTGAGCCTTCAACAGAAGACTCAGAGAACACTAGGGCTTCAGTTACTGACTCTCCCCTTTTCTCTGGTGGGGTCTTACTCCATTTCTCTCCCCCTGCTGAAGACCTTTGCTAGCTCTTCACCCATGCCTCTTCCAAGTGTTTCATTTGTCCACTTCTCCATTCGTTTGTTCACTCTAAGACATTTGTGAAGACCCAGAGGGTGCCAGGCACTGTGCTGGGTGCTGAGCATTCAAAAGGAAACAACGTAGGTGTAGCCTCTGCCGTGATCGCCTGGACACTCAATGCTCAATGAAGATTACAGACAACTTTGTCCATCCATTTGCAGCTAAATAACAGGATGCTGATTGCTAATGATGGAGGGTGTGCAGGAAAGAAGGTCCCTAACCCAGTTTGAGAGTGTATTAGGCAATATTTCTAGAGGAGAAGATATATCCCTGACGAGCTATGAAGGATGAATGAGAATTTTCTAGACAATGAGGGCTGGGACGTCCATTGCAGGCAGAAAGAGCAGCATGTACAATGGCATAGAGGGGAAAATCAGGTAGTGGGTTCTGGGAAGCACCTGTAGTTTGGGGGGGAGGTTACGGGCAGGGGGAGTGGGATATGAGGCTGGGAGGGGACAGGGGAGGGAGCCACAGAGGTCATCCAGGCTTAGGCGTTTGGCTTTTTATACTGAGGGGATGGACACTAGTTAAGGTTCTTATCAGGGTCAGAGTACACTTAAAACTCTTGTCCCGGCTTCACTAGCGAGAGGGGATTAGAGAGGGGCAGGAGGGGAGGCGTGGAGACCAGCTGGGAGGCTGTCACGATACAAATAGAATGTGAGAGACGAAGGTAATTCAGTGGCAGTTTTCACTTCATGGATACTGATACTCTGTCACCGGGTCCCTAAAACTTAGAGACCTCAGTGTAGCGGCGTTGGCCTTGTATCAGTTTAAAATGGCCCTTGATCCCGCGTACAGTACACCTTTGCTTGGCTTTCTGCATTATCTGGTCTGGTTTCCGGCACCCATGCTTTCTCTGTTCGTGTCTGTCTGTGTATCTGAGGACACAGGTTCTGGGTTGAGCCATGTATTTAGCAGGCTGGTTTGTGGACAAACACAAGGGCCGGACAACTTCCACAGCTTCATTGATCTTTTGGGGTAAAGGGAGGACACTGCTAGGAGGTGGTTTTGTTGTATGAGAAAGGACTGGTGCTGAGTCAGAGTTTCAGCTGTAACCTTCACTGCATGACAGTGTGCAGGCAGGTGAAGGCTCCCGGCAAAGATAAGAGACACAGCAGGAGGGGGAATCAGAGGAAGGAGGCAGGAGAGAGATGGAAAGATTCATCATGACCGTGGTAGTTTCATTTTCCTGGCTCTCACTATGATCTTCCGCCCATTAGATGCTGTGGCTTCGAAATGAATTTTCATGAATTGACCGCCTACCCTCGCCGAGGCGCTGCGAGTCAGCTGGTCCACAATATGCTCATCCATGTTTTGTTTTTAACAATTTGGGGCCATTTTCTCCTAGGTGAGTCTCTTACAAGCACCATATAATTAAATATTTTTCTTTTCTCTTGTAGGTAACTTAAAAGTCCTTGCCTTTTAATAGGGTTAATTAACACATTTAGTTAATTTGTATAACTGATGCTATTGGTATGTGTCATTTTATTTATGCTTTCTGATTGTTAAGTACTCCTATTTCCTCCACCCTCACTTTTTTCCAGGTGATCGGTTGATTTTGTTTATTAGTAATCTTCAGTAGTGATTAGGAAGCTAAGAATTCTGTTTTCTATTTTGTTATAGGTTTTGTCTTTGAGATTATAAAATATGTCTTGAGATAGATATTTCTCTAATTACTAGCGTTGAGGGCTAATGACTTTAAATCCCTGAATACATAACAGTTTTCATTTACCTTTTCATCTGCCTCCCTTCACCTTTCACTTCCTAGATTTTTAAACTTTAAATTGGAGTTATCGATACAGCTTCTTATTCTTATTACTACTATTATCTTATTATATATTTTTAGTTAATGTAAATCTTATTCTTCATTGTAGTTTTAGGCTTTGAATTAATATCTGTACAATTGTTATACATAAGCACCTTAATATATTTACCTACTGTTCATGTTCACACGCAATCCTTATTTTATGATATTTCAACCCTCTCATCCGTGCATTTCTACCAAGACCCATGCCTACACTTGCCTGCCTTCATCTTACACTAAACGTTCCAGTTGGGCTTCAGCCTAAAGCCAGTCACTCGAGGGTATCTCCAGCGACTCTCCTCTACATGATCAATCTTTGTTCTTTGTGAGATCAAACCCACAAACGTACACCTGTGCTGTTATCCCTTTCATTGTAGAAACAAGTGAACTTCCTGTGACCTTTCTGTCTCAAAACTTTTCTAATCTTTGCATCCCTTTGTAGCAAAGCTCCTTCGAAGAGTTGTGTTGTCTATACCTTCTCTGCTTCTTCTCTCTCTTAGGCCCACTCCAATCTGCCCCATCACTCCTCTGGAACTAGTGCGGTCAGGGCCCCTAATGCCTACCCTGTGATCATATCTGATGGCCACTGCTTCGTTCTTGTCTTCCTTGCCCTGTCAGTTGCATGTGATACAGCTGATCCCTTCCTCCTTCTTGTTTTACTTCCTCATGTGGCTTCCAGGGAACCACACCCTCTTGGTTTATTCCTGTCTCTCGGGCTGGCCCCTGTCTGTTTCCCTTGCCGGTTTTTCCTCTGTTATTGTTGGAGAGCCCTAAGAAACGGGCTCGGCCTTCTTCTCAGCTACACTCCTTTCCTTGATCACTCCATCTGGACTCATGGATTTAAATGCCACTCATATGCTGAAACCTTGAAATTCAGAGGAACTTCTCATATGCACTGGGCACTCAAATATCTAACTGCATACTCAACATTTCCATGTGTATGTTTGATGGATTTCTCAAATTCAACATGTCGAAACTGAGCTAAATTTTTGTCTTCTAAGCCTGCCCCCTCAAAGTCTTCTCAAATTTAGTCAGTTGATAGTAATTTGATCATTCTGGTTATTCGGGCCAAAAACCATGTAGTCATCTTTGAGTCCCGTCTTACACCCCTGTGCAATCCATCAGGAAATCCTATTGACTCTCCCTTCAAGATATGTGCAGAATATGTCCATTCTCCCTGTCTCCACTGCTTCCACCAAGGTGTGAACTGCTGTCTTCTCTGAACAGATTAGTGCCATAGCCCCCCAAACTGGTTCCCTGCTTGTATCCTTGACCCCTACAGTCTAGTTCCAATACAGCATTTAGGGTGACCCTTTCTTTATTTTTTTTTCTTAGCCTGTATCACCATTTAATTTAGTAAATAACTTAATTATTAATTCTGCTTGTTTATTGTCTGTCTCCTGCTAGAATGTAAGCTCCATGGAGACAGGCAACTTAACTTGTTTTGTGTCACTACTGTATCCTGCCAAAGACAGGGCACAGCCTAGCAGATACTGAATGAATATCTGATAAGTGAATAATGAGTAAGTATCTTAATTTCCATCTTTGTCTTCATCTCAGTTTATTTGCTCCTTATGTTCTTTTGTGACTATAAGGATGCCAAGCAGATAGATGTCTTCTAAACACTTCATATTTCTTGTAGGAAATTATTATCAGTGTGTTGTTTTTATTTTTAGATTTCAAAGGATTGCTCCTCTCCATTAAGCTACAGAATCTTTCCATAGATGTGCTGTTTTTCTTGCTATTTGCTTATCTTTCAGTGGAGAGAAGTCTAGTCTAGCCTAAAGTGTGCCAGTAGAGAGGTCTGGAGAAATAAACATCTTTAGTGTCACTACTGTCCACCTGGATATCAGGTGGCATCTCCTTTGGGGTGTAAACCTAAACCTTAGGTCTGCCCTTTGTGTGTGAATATCCCTGAGCAAGACCAGTCATCTCCTGTTCCCACTGATGGATTCTCTGTGTCAGAGGCTCTTTGTAGCTAGTCTTTGAAGACTGAAGGCCATGAGGAATTACCCCTGCCACCTTCCCCTTCCCTCTTACTTATGGTCTTCCCACAGTCCTGTTTCCTTTTATTTGCAATACAGCCAGCTATCTTGAGATGGTGCTTTATTCTATGCTGGAAATAGTGCTTTCCAGAAGGATCTATAGATGGAGGAGCTGATGTGAGTCAGAAGAAGATAAGGGCTCCTACTGGCTCAGAAGACAGTTGCCAAGTAGCTGGAGCAGGGGCACCTCTTTCTTGGATCCTGGTCCCACAGGGAGAGGCAGGGTGAGTGGGTCAGAATGTTGGCCTCTGCCTTTTGGTGGTCCCGCTCTTCTGGTTCAGGGTAGAGCATCTGAGACAGGCTTCAGAACGCACTTTACAATGGCATCCCCTTCTGTAAAGCAGATGGTGGGATTCCAGAAATTATGTAATTTACAGTTGTTGCTTATCTTTTGCTCACTCTGTTGAAGATGTTTTTGTCTTTGGATGTATCTCCATGGGCATTTGACTAGGAGGTTTGGAGGAGTCATATCTGTAAGGTCTCAACTACTGTCATGTTAACCCAGACATTCCTCTGCTAGCCAATGATTCATCCTTGTTTACCTTTGTGTTCCGATATTCATTTGATTGACACACAAGATGCTTTCTGTCCTGGTTCCTCCTGTGCCACGTCCTACTTTCCCTTTTCACAGATCTTGTCCTTATTGAACTACTTGCAATTCCCCTTCATCACTGCTTTTTTTGCCTACTGATTCTTTGAAGCTTAACTCAAATATCATTTCCTTCTGGAAGCCCTTTCAGATCTTCTCATTCAACATTGAATTGTTATTTTTTCAACAGATACTTGAGTGCCTGCTATGTACTGTGCCAAGTCCCATAATGGGAGTTGGGGAGAAAATTGGAAGTGGACCAGATATGGTCCCTGCTTGTGGTCTAGTGCTGGGAATAGAAGTGGATGATGTCATCACGTTTGTTAAATGAGGAGTGAGGTAGGGTGGGAATTCTTCCCACACTGATGTTTCTTTCCATGTGGAAGAAGCTTGCTGTAGCTCCTGGCCCTTCACATTTTTGACTTGTGAGGTTGGGATAAGGAACTAAAGGGTTGTCTTAACCCTTTCTTCCCTCTTTCTCTGGCATGTAATCTGCTTTGCAGGAAACACGTTCTGCTTGGCTTCTCCAGAAGCTGAGTGTGACATGATCAGGCCCAATGTGGGCCCGGTGAAAATACAACACTGCAGACTGACCAGGTGGCTAAATTGGTCTGATTCTGGGACTTAGAATTAAGAAATCTACTTGTCTATAGACCTAAGTCACATTCTCTAATACCAGCTTAGTCTAAATTCTAATCTCTCAGTGGTTCCGAGGCAGGGAAAAAGGATATCATTAGCTGGGCTCCTCAAACCTCAACACCGAAAGTAAAATTTTGAACAGAACTCCTAGTTTATGCTCTTGTAATACCCTTTTCAAATCTCTTTTAATGATATTTATCACATTACTGTAACAATCCATTTTCATATGTCTTCTCCTGTAGGGTGTGAGTCTTTGCCTCTGGTTGTACAGTTTGTGCACTGGACAAAGATGTCTGGCGTGGGTGACAAATGGGACCTAAAGTCCAGCCAGTGCAGTGTTGGTCATAGCTCTTTTCATCTGGGATCACATCAGCTCAAAGGGTGAGACACCTTTCTGTAATTTGCACAAAAGCTCTTTTTGCGCTAGCAAACTTCCGTGTCCTTGTGTTTCATGAATGAATAAATGCATACTCTGTGGATGGGCAGCATTATTATCTTGCCTAAATGTAATCACCCAGAAAGGAGGAACTGCATCCATTTAACTAATTTTTCATCAGTCCTTATAATACATAAGAAGCCAATACATCAGGCTAGGCTCAGGCAGAATTGTGAATCGGGGGAGTACATTTATTTTTCCAGGCCATTCTCTTAAATTCCTATATTATTATTATCACATTTAAGAGTAATAGAAAAAGCAATGAATTTGAATTGAGGAAACCTAAAATCTGGACCTTGGTTTTCCTTTATCTCCATGGAAATCCTGTAGCCCTTGATGGGTTGTGGTAAGGACAAAACAATACAATATACTTGAAAAAGTATTGTACCTCATACAGATCTTAGAGGTTATTATTATCATTCCTTGTTTGCTAAAATTATGTTTAAGAGCATTTACCAGCTCCAGTAACGTGTAAGACCTGTTCTGACAATGTTGATTCTAATGATAACAATATAACATGCTTATTTCTGGAAAACACCTAGAGCCATCTCTTCGAAGTATTCATTTTCCAAAAGGGTTTTATAGGTTTTGCGATGTACTTTGAAAGGGTCTAAACCTGCATGCTAAAGAGCATCCACTTTGCACCTGCACTTCTTACTCTGCATTTATGTTTGCTTCTCTTTCTTTTGCTTAGTGGGCGATCAAAGGGACAATTTCAAACAGATTCTACTTGATGAAGCCATTCTGCTCATTCATGAGATTATGCCCCATTTCATGCATTTTCTAATCAAATGTACTTTAGTGGTGCAGGAGCATCCTTCCAATGGCTAACTATTTTAAAACGAAACCTGATGCTTTTGTAGAAAAGGGTAGAAAACTAGGGCTACCTCTGCTAGGTGCAGAAGAAGATAGAGGGTAGAGGCATCAACATCAAGTCTTTGTGTTTCCCTATAATCTTCCTGACTAGTTCCCAAGAAATATATAGTATCAGACATACAGAGAAGAGGAGTACAACATCAAAGGCAAAAGCAAAGTCAAAATCGGAGCACCAGAAAGTTTAATGGTTAAGGACATGGCGACTAGGAGGGGGTGGAAAGTATCCAACTGTTGGAATTAGCCGGGCCTGGGTTCAAACCCCAGCTCCCCCACTTAACTTGTCTGCATTAACCTCAATTTTCTTGTCAATAAAATGTGGCTTTTAACATCCACTCCACAGCACTGATAGAGGATCAGACAAGGAATACACTCGTGGAACAATGCCTGGCAAAGGGTAAGCTCCCACTACATGGCTGCCATGATGACCACGGTCATAGCACTAGTGATGCCTTAACTTGTAGTTTCTAGACACTGAAAAATGTAAATAAAGCAGTCATGGTGGTTAAACGCTTGAGATGCCAGCTGAGTTTGAAACCCAGCTCTGCCACTTAGCAGCTGTGTGAACTTGGACAAGTAACTCAGCCTGTCTAAGCCTTAGTTTATTCCTCCATAAAATGGGAATAAAATCAATATCTATTTCATATTTTTGAGAGTCCTGAATTATGTAACAAAAGCAAAGGACTTGGATGTTGGAAACCCCATGTGGACCAAGAGTCCTCAACTCTTTTGTGTTTCTACCCAAGCCTCAAAGTTGTTACTCCAAGGGAGGGAGAATATGGGGGATTTTGGCAGTGGTCCTCTGGGGATGTCAGAAAACTGAGTGCCACATTTAGGGCACATGGCATTTCCATGTTTTTTCCAGGTAGCTGGCTTGTGGGGCTTTGGGATTTCCCAGGACCATCATGTCAGCATATAGTGGCTCTGCCAGAAGGGGCTGACAGGGCAGGACCAAGGATGTGACTAAACCTTTGGAATCAAGCAATTTAATTTCTATTGCTGCTTCTTATATCCGCAGGAGTCTTAGACAAATTACTTAACCCTTCAGTTTCTTTATATGTAAAATACAGGTAATAAAACTTGCTGTATAGAGTTGATATATGGATTAAGTGAGATAACAAATGCACAATAGTTAGTATCTGGCTAAATAAATTGAAACTATTTTTATTAGATCAGCAAAAAACATTTACTCATACAATTTAGTAACCAGTTTTTGAATAGTCACTCTATGCCAGATACTCTGCCAATTCCTATTAGACCACCACAGATTTATTCAATGAATTTTTTGGGGGTATTTTCTGTATGCTAGATATCATACTTATGTATCAAAACCTTCAGAGGTCTAGATAAAATATTCCTCAAAACTATTTGATCCTACAACTCTGTGAGACCCTAGGTTATGAACTGTTTTTCTTAATTAATGAAACAAACATGATACCAAGAACTTTGTGAACAATTGAAACTATAAAGAGGAATAAAACTTGGCATATAATAAGGAAATAAGGTACAGTCTCTAAGTCTGGGAAGCTCTAATTTAGAAATGGAGATGAGGCACCTATGAGAAGTCAAATAAAAACAGTTTTGCTGAATAAAATGAATGCCTGAGTGAAATGATGATTTTGAGGAAGTATTATGTTTAATAAGCATGGACTTTATAGGCAAATGGATCTGACTTCAAGTCCTGGCTCTGCTCTTAACTAAGTCTTGACTTTGCAAGTTCCTTAATCTCTCTGGAAGTTCTGGCATCTTTAAAACAGGGCAAGACATTGTGAGTATTGATGGAAATAATGCTTTTAAATGCTTAGCATGATCCCTCGTACAGAAAGGCATGACTTTTAGCATTATTATCTGCATTAATATTATTATCATGCTCAATTACAAACCTTACTGCTCCCTGTGTGTGGGTGTGCATGCATGCATGTCAGTGTCCATGGATGGCTAGACATTCCACTTGTCATTCATAATCCAGTCTGACTAGAGAGATTCATTCAAACATCCATTCATTGAAGGAATAGTCATTGAATGCCTACTATGTGCCAGGCATTGTCTTGGGCATTGGAGATAGAATGGTGACCAGCTCTAAAAGTCAGAGTCTCTGCCCTCATGGAGCTTCTGGTGGAGGAAACAAAAGATACATACAAAACATATACTATAAAGTCAGGCAGTGATGAAATGATGTTTTATGAAGAAAAAGGATTGACCATCTTTTCTTTTGCTATTACCCAAAGGCTATTTTATTCCTGAACTTTATCCCCCTATATCCAGAGCAGTAAGCAATGGACCTTTTTGTTCAAGTCACTACTCTCTTTTTCTTTCTTATTTTTTAATTGAAGTATCATTGATATACAATCTTATATTGGTTTCAAATATACAATACAGTGGTTCAACCATTAACCATATTATTAAATCCTTACCCCCATTAGTGTGGTTACTATCTGTCAACATAGAAAGATGTTGCAGAATTATTGAATATATTTTCCATGTTGCACTATTATCTCTGTGGCCAACTTATATTATGTTTGAGAATTTTTGTGCCCCTTTATTCTCTCCTCACCCACCCCAACTCCTCCCCCATGGTAACAACTAGTCACTCCACAGGGTCCATGAGTCTACTGCTGTTTTGTTCATTCTGTTTTACTTTGTTTTTATATTCCACAAATAAGTGAAATCATATGGTATTTGTCTTTCTCCACCTGGCTTACTTTACTGAGCATAACACCCTCTAGATCCATTCATGTTGTTGCAAATGGCAGTATTTCTTTTTCTTAATGGCTGAATAATATTCCATTGTGTATGTGTACCACATCTTCATCTGTTTATCTATTGATGGACATTTAGATTGCTTCTGTATCTTGGCTATTGTAAATAATGTGGCAATAAACATTGGGGTGCATATGTCTTTTCAAATCAGGGATCTTGTTTTCTTCAGGTAAATTCCTAGAAGTGGAATTACTGGGTTGAATGGTATTTCTATTTTTAGTTTTTTGAGGAACCTCTATACTGTTTTCCACAGCAGCTGTACCAATTTACATTCCCACCAACAGTGTAGGAGGGTTCCCTTTTATCTGCATCCTCATCAACATTTGTTCTTGTCTTTTGGATAGGGGCCATTCTAATTGTGTGAGGTGATATCTTATTGTGGTTTTGGTTTGCATTTCCCTGATGATTAGTGATGTGGAGCATCTTTTCATGTGCCCATTGTCCATCTGTATTTCTTCTGTGGAAAATGTCTGTTCAGTTCCTCCACCCATGTTTTAATCAGGTTATTTGTTTTTTTGGGTGTTGAGGCATATGAGTTCTTTATATATTTTGGATGTTAACCCCTTATCAGATGAATCATTATGATTGTATTCTCTCATACTGTAGGTTGACTTTTTGTTCTGCTGATGGTGTCCTTTGCTGTAGAGAAGCTTTTTAGTTTAATTTAGTCCCTCTTGTTCACTTTTTATTTTATTTCCCTTGCCCAAGGAGATGTGTCCAGGAAAAAATTGCTCATACTTATGTTCAAGGAATTTTTGCTTATGTTTTCTTCTAAGAGTTTTATGGTTTCATATCTTACATTTAGCTCTTTGATCATTTCAAGTTTACTTTTGTGTATGGAGATAGACAGTAATCCAATTTCATTCTCTTGAATGTAGCTGTCCAGTTTTCTCAACACCAATTATTGAAGAGACTAACTTTTCCCCATTATATATTCATGGCTCCTTTATCAGATATTCATTGACAAAGTATGCATGGGTTTATATCTGGGCTTTCTATTCTGTTCCACTGATCTATGGGTCTGTACTTGTTCTGGTACCATTCTGTTTTGATTATTGTAGCTTTGTAGTATAGCTTGAAGTCGAGGAGTGTAATACCCTCATGTTAGTTACTCTGTCTCAGCATGGCTTTATCTATTTGGGGTCTTCTGTGGTTCCATATGAATTTTAGAACTATTTATGGTTGAAGGGAAAATGCTGTTGGTATTTTGATAGGGACTGCATTGAATCTGCAAATTGCTTTGAGCAGGATGGCCATTTTGACAATACTAACTCTTCCTATCCATGAGCATGGGATAGATTCTCATTTATTTGTCTCTTCTTTAATTTCTCTCATGAGTGTCTTACAGTTTTTAGAGTACAGGTTTCACCTCCTTGGTTAGGCTTATTCCTAGGTATTTTATTCTCTTTGATGCAATTGTAAATGGAATTGTTTTCCTAATTTCTCTTTCTGTTAGTTTGTTGTCAGTATACAGGAATACAACAGATTTCTGTGTATTTATTTTGTATCTTGCAACTTTGCTGAATCAAGTTATTAATTCTAGTAGTTTTTTTGTGGATTCTTTAGGGTTTTCTACGTATATCATTTCATCTGCAAATGTTGTGACAGTTTAACTTCTTCCTTACCAATTTGGATACCTTTCATCTCTCTATTTTGTCTGATTGCTGTGGCTAGGACCTCCAGTACTATGTTGAGTAAAAGTGATGAGAGTGGGCATCCTTGTCTTGTTCCTGATCTTAGAGGAAAAACTTTCAGGTCACCACTCTCTTTTCACATTTTAATCTCTGAATCAACAAGACACTCCTCAGAAGACATTTCAGTCATTATAGCATGAGCATCTCTGGTCTCTTGTGAAGCTTATTGGCTGACATGACCAGGACATGAGAGGCTGGGAGATAAATGGCAAAACCTGAGAGTACAGGTAGATTTCACAACAACATTAGAAGAAAATAATCATAGGTGCTCAAATTTGACCTAAATATTAGTCAAAATGCATGGCTTGAGTGGCCAGAAATCAGTGGGGAATAGTTGCTTTTATTGTGACTGGTTCCTTCAGTTAGAGCAGGAAGATGTCTAGTTAGCCTGATTTATTGAACTATTTAACATCCGCTTGATATTCTTTATTTTACCATTATTTATGACTTGTTGAGTCCTGGCAGTAAGCTTTGGATGAAATAAGGTGCAGGTGGGAGGGAGGCATGGCCTGGGGCTGAGGAGGTTTCAGTGTAAAGAAGGGACAAATCAAAGCTCCTTTAGCCCTCACTAAGTTCATGGGCTGAGAAGGTGGTGACATACCCAAGGTGTGAGTCTAGCTTGTTCCCTATTCTGTGGATTCCTTTCAAACCTCTGACACTGTCTCTGCTTCCCATTCCTTCCCTGCCTTTCTTCAGGGACATGTCTTCCCCAGCAGACAGGCCTTCGTGGTGGCAACTGAACCTACCCATATATCCCTAGGGTTTGGTTTACAAGTCCTGGCATCATATTTTATGTTTACAAAAGTCAGGAGGAAAGAGAGATTGAAGTGGGAAGCATGAGGAAGAAATGGAGAAGCATACACTAAGGCCATTTGACTCCAGTGAGGAGGAGCAGATATTTCTCCTGTTACATTTTTGACTTCTGGAATGGCTGAGATGTGGGGGCATCCACCCTGGCTGCTCCCAGGGTTCGAGGTGGGGGGTCTGACCAGAAGCCTGAGGTGGGCTAGCAGCTCTTCCTCCTCAGCTTCAGTCACGCAGGGCCCTGTGGAGACTGCTCGTGGTTTACATTCCCTTCCAGGGATCTGTTGTGGAAAAAGCTCTCTGGTTGTCAAACTGCTTCGTGCTGGCTGCAGAAGCCTCTGCCTGTATGGCCATCTCAGTCGACCCCGGCCTATCCCATGGCTGGCCCCAGCTCACACACTTGGCAGCTTTTTAAACCTTTCTGTCCTCCTTCACTTTGGACCAACATCTACCTCAGCCTAGGCTGTGCTGGGATCAGCTGTCCTTTAGATGTGCTTCATTCCCAGACAGACTCCTTCGAGTGGCATTGGAAGCTTAGCTAGACCCTCCTCAGTCATCGTATGCACATGAAATGCCACAGACTAAACACTGAGTCACTGCTTACTCGCTGCCCTCCCCAAAGCTCTGGTTTCAGAGGGAGGACCTGAGGGCTTTACTGAGGAGAACAGTTTCCCCCTTTGCTTGCTGGGTGGTTTTAAGGTGCGGCAGCAGCAAGATTGCAGGGAAAGTCGTAGGTGGGCCAAGGGCCAAGTACAATGAAGGTATCACTGGGTCAGCATTTCATCTGAGCTTCTGCCCCAGCCTCTCCCTCATCCCCACCCCTCAGACTCCCGCTGCAGCCAGGAGCAGTGGCTTCTAGTATGACCACCACTGGGTGATTATAGAAGGGGAAGTGGTAATCATGCCCCCTGATCCTCTCCACAGTCTTGCATGAAAGGCAAAGAAGGGTTCTCCCATTTTGTAGACAAAGAAAGGGAGCTCCAAGAGGACAGAGCTTTGTGACTGAGCTATGGCTACAGAATGCTGGAGGCTGGTCTTGGAGCCAGGTCTCCCAGCCCAGCGTTCTCATCCCAGCAGGCGGCTGCAGGAAACAGCTGGATTATATAATGAGAAAAGAGGGACTGAGAAAATCAATGTTGGATTCTTAGGGAAAAAGGAAACTGACCTCCCACAGTGAGATGATCGAGGCGTGGCTCATGGGCCAAGTGGGCATTTGTTCAACGGCCTGTGCACTGACCCAAACACTGCAGTTTTTCATGGGTGGGAAAGTGTGAGGCAGGGTCTACCGGCTCTTAGGATCTTCACCTAGTAGCCGGAACCCTAGGAATCTGCTTAGCTTGCTAATCAGGGGCTGGCTTACCCTGCACTGTCTGGTGAACCCAAATGCCTGGCATGGGTGTCTGAAGATTTGGGTTGATCTGTTCATGGGTAGATAGGAGAGAGGTCCAGTCATTTGGTATCTTAGACAGTTCAAGTGTCATGATCAGTCACTGTTAAGGCATTTGCAAGCACAGCCCATCAGAGGAGTCCACACTGAGGCTGATGCAGCAAATTCTTGTCCGCTCCATGCGTCAGTATTGCTTATCAGCCTTGTTTTTTCTGCTCCGTATTGATGGCTCTATTAATGGATAGAAGGATAGAAATAAAGAAGGAGAGGGAGAGAAGAGCACTAATTTGACCCACTAGTGCATGATTGGAAAAACTGTTATAGAAATCTTTGTAAAAATGGTCTCAACAGCTTCTTATAAAATAGCTTCACTTGTTAGTCAGTCCTACGCACTGGACCCTGTAGATGATGCCAGTTTTGGCCAGGTGCTCCCTGCTGACCACCCACATGGAGCAGAGGATAATAGGGAGCAAGGTTTCAAATCTTCAAACAGATTATTACTCAAAAAATGACTTTACAATAAGGAATCAATAGCTAAATGGGGGAATATCATAAGACAAATGAGAATGACCAATTTAACCCCATTTATCCTGCCTCCTGAAACACTTTTCTAGTTCCTCTGCCTCAAGTCAAAGCCTGCCAGTCTCTCAAGGATCACCTCTTCCAGGCAGTCTTCCCTGACTATCTTTTCCTGCTTGGAGCTTATGAGAAACATTTGACATTACCACTTATTTAATGTCTCACCATACCTTACCAGCTGAGTTGGAATACTCAGTGTTATTTATATTTTGTGGCCGATCTCTTTTAGAGAGTCTGTCCAGCTTCATGTAGTACCTAAAGCCAGGTCTTTGAGGGGATCTCCTGACCCCTGGTTTCGGTAGAGTGAATTAGGGGGTTGGCATGTGACCAAAGCTGGGACAATTAGAGCCTTTCTCTGGGAATTTGGAATCGGAAAGTGATGGAAGGAGGGGGAGAGAGAGACATAAAATACTGCCTCTTTTCCTAAGAGCTCTCTTATTATCAGTTCCAGAATGATCTAAGGTCCCCTGTTCTTGCCTTTGGGCAGTATGACACACCTTATCTTTATGTCTTTATAATCTATCCCTAGGTGACCGTATATCCTGTTGGCTGGCTAGTCCTGGTTTATGCCTATTATCCAAGCATAGTTATTTTTGCATTCACTCTTGCAGTGCACTAGTCTGGATGACACGGTCACCTCAGCCTACACCAGCAGAGTTGATTTCTGTTCCTATTGCACATGTATAATGTCCATAGCTTATAAAGCAATTTCACCTTCATAGCTCATTCTCTTTCCAAATTAGTCATTTTCCCCTTAGAACTGTGCCTCCTTCTGTGTGCCAGCCCTAGCTCCTTGTCATCCAAGCCAGAGATCCAGGAGTGGGGCCTAGGCACTTCCTTCTCCTTGGCCTCATGAATCCATTCATTCATTCCTTCAAAATATTTCAGCACCCAAGAAGGCCCAAGCACTGTGCTAGTTGTTGGGTATATAATGTGGTGAATGAAATAGAGTCTGTCTTTCTTGAGTTTACAAGCTAGTTCAAGAAACACCCACAAATATATAGTTTCAAGCTGTGGTAAGTGTGAAAAGAAAAGAATAGGCTGTCTGAAAGAGAAAAATGGGGCAGGTATGGGGCAGGCCTACTTTGCCCCAGGAAGGCCTGTCTGAGGAAGTAACAATTGAGCTCAGATCCAAAGCGTCAGAAGGAGCCGGTTAATGAAGGTGTTAGAATAGCAGGGGTTGAATGGAATCTCTGCGTTTTAGGTTGATTGCTCTGAAAACTATGTGGAGAATGGATTGTAAGGGGCAGAAAATGGAAGCAGGAAGACTAATTAAGAGGCGATTACAATTGCCTAGAAACACACTGTTGGTGACTCACTCCAGGAGTAGCAGAGATGAATAAAAGTGAACAGATTTGGGGAATATTTTGGAGGTGAAAATCAACAGGATTCAGCAGCAGATTGGATGTGGTGGAGGGGAGGGGCTGTGGTGGTGATGGGGAGAGAGGTGTCCACTAGGTGTGTGACTTCAGCAAGAGGGTGGCTAGTGGAACCAGTTATTGACATGGGGAGGAGAAGAGGAGAATAAACATCAGTTTGGGATGCGTTTAGTTGGAGATGCCTGAAAATTCCAATTTCAGTTTGATGGGCATGAGAAGGGCCCTGCATTCCGAAGGAGGGGCTTTGCACATGGTTTAATGCTTTGATTTGCCATCTTGAAATTCTTGATAACTTGATCTTTGAACTACATTTCTGTAAATGAAGTTTGATTGGACAATGGGGCATGGGTTTGAGCAGAAGAAATATGCCTAACGTGTATGTCTGCCATTCCTTGCCACTCCAGTTCACATGTAGTATTTGTGACGCCCTCTGAGCACACCTCTCATTGGACCCATGATGTGTAGGAGCTCAGTGAGACTCAAAGTGAGTACAAGGTAAGTGTGTTACATCTGTGGTTGGCTAAGTGGGGGCACTGACAACCCCTGGAGGCCATGTCCATTTAAACAGAACTTTCTTGGAACACAGAAAGAAGGCAATGGTGCTCTAAGAAATACAAATAACCCAAGAGCCCTATCATAGCCTTACTTATACTGAAATTGAAGGTAGAGAAGAAAAGAGAAACAGGGCAACCCAAAGTTCCTTTCCCTTCACTTCTTTTCTTACTCATCATTCTTGGTAGAATGCGTGTGTATTAAGAACTGAAAACAATTGGGTTAGTTTTGGGCAGCATTTCTACTGTTCTGGTAAAAATGAAATACAGATGCATGTAAGAGCTATGAAATAAGAATTGTACACTTTTGGTGATTCTACATATGAGTTAAGTGCTCTTATATTTCCATTTAAATATGACATTGCACAATATAAAGATGAATGGTAAAATTCATGCTAAAATTAAAAAATTTTAGTTTACTTAGAATGACAATAAGTAGCAATTAAAAAGTACCATGAAAAGTCTCAAGAAAGACTGTGGAAGAAAGGAAAAACTTAACCTGTTAATACTTTTAATGTCCCTTTTCCTCCTGCATTTTCAACAGAAGTCCCACATTTTAATTTTATACTGAGTCTTGCAAATTATGGAGCTGGCCTTGGGTGGTCCATTAAGGAAATGGGTCAGGAGCCCCACATCACCGAGTTCTGCTGGTTCTACCAATTACATGTCTGTTCTGTCTGTCCCCTGAGTCTTATTAGCTTGGTGATCTCTTCCTGATCTTGCCGTTCTTCTTATCCTTCAGTTCTATCACTCTGTGAAATGCTTCCCCTCCTCCCTTTCATTCTTCAAATAGGTTTGGCATGACTAGAAGAAAGCAGAGCAGAGATATTATACCAGGAAAGTCTTAAGCAGAGAGGACTATAGGATCTAGGAGAGACAAGAGAAGTATAGGACAGGGGCAGGGAGACCTCTTGTGAGGCACTTTCTGGAGACCTATGGGTCACCCTCAGGGCCTAAGAAGTAGGGCCCTGTCCTTTGTGTGGCAGGAGGAGAAGGTCTTAATTGACTCCTGGTGTTGAGGCAGAACAACTCATGAAATGCTACCTTGCTAGAAAAACAGTAATGCCGATTCTTTACCTATATTGTTTTCTCAGATAGTAAGTAGAGACACACTCTGCAGGGCTGTACCACCCAGTGTGCACTGGGGAGGCTCATGTCCAGGACTTTGAGACCATGGTATAATGTCTGGATGTTTCCAAACCCATCCTATTCCAGGCCTGGCCAGCAGTCCAGCCCCCACAGATCCCAGCGTTTCCCCTCAGTTGTTACATTGTCAGCCAAGTCGTGCCAAGGCACAAAGGAGCTTCTCAGAGTGTGAGGAACCCTGCGAGGCAGAAGTAACATCAGTGGGAGAGTCTTTGTGTGTGTGAGCTGAGCCAGCCATTTCTCATTTCTGGGTCTTGTAGGAAGACCACATTTGCCAGCCTTCTTTGCAAGTATATCCCTCTGTGACTGGGTTCTGGCCAATGGGAGCTAAATAAGAGTGATCTAATCATGTGAGAAGGATGTAATGATGCCTGATGTTCTGGGTGGAAAGTTAGACGTATGCGATTTTGTGCAAGTTCACCAAGTGTTCTCCTATCAATTCTTCCTTGGGAGATAATGGGGAAGGTAGGCTGTGAAGAGTGATAAATCTGGCTGGGACAAGATGGACAGTTCATGGCAGCTTTCTTAAGGGTATATAAGATATATGTGGTAAATTGTTACAATAATAGCCCCAGATGAATTCCTCTTCCTGGTATCTGTGCCCTTGTGTGGTTCCATTCCATGTTGATGCTGGGCTGGGCCATGTGACTTGCTGTGGCCAATGGGACGTCTGCAGTCATGATGCAAGCAGACGATTGTTCCATGCTGGTGCTTGTTGTCATGGAATGCATCCTTCCCTGCTGTCCCAGCTAAGCACAGTCCACAGCCAAGCCACCAGGTAACTGTAGCGGTGTGAGTAAGCCCAAGTGAAACCAGCCGTAGAGCCACCTGGCCAACCCATAGACCTGTGGGCAATTAAACTGTTGTTTTAAATAACTGAGCTCTGAGGTAGGAGATAACTGATACAACATCTTATTCATGTTTGTTTCCCCAGAAGCAACTATACTGCCTGGCATATTTCTACCCTCAACAAATTTTTATTGACATAAACTTTATCCTTCCAACAACCCTGTCAGGTAAGTATTACTATTATTTTCTATTTACTTTTAATTACAGAAGTGACAGGAAAGCTCACTCATCCCCCCCCTCCAAATGCTGGGGTGGGGTCGGGGACCAGCTTGTAGAAGATGTAATCAGGGTCCTGGGAGCCATGGGGACTTGCATCAGGTCACCCTAGCAGACTTTTTTTTAAATAATTTATTTTGGTATCATTAATCTACAATTACATGTGCAATATTATGGTTATTAAATTACCCCCTTCATCAGGTCCCCGCCACCAACCCCATTACAGTCACTGTCCATCAGCATAGTGAGATGCTATAGAGTCACAACTGGTCTTCTCTGAGTTGTACAGCCCTCCCCGTGCCCCCCCAACATTACATCTGCTAATTGTTATGCCCCCTTTTCCCCCTTATCCCTCCCTTCCCACCCATCCTCCCCAGTCCCTTTCCCTTTGGTAACTATTAGACCATTCTTGGGTTCTGTGAGGCTGCTGCTGTTTTGTTCCTTCAGTTTTTTTCTTTGTTCTTATGCTCCACATATGAGTGAAATCATTTGATACTTGTCTTTTTCGGCTTGGCTTATTTCACCGAGCATAATACCCTCTAGCTCCATCCATGTTGTTGCAAATGGTAGGATTTGTTTTCTTCTTATGACTGAATAATATTCCATTGTGTATATGTACCACATATTCTCTATCCATTCATCTACTGATGGACACTTAGGTGGCTTCCATTTCTTGGCTACTGTAAATAGTGCTACGATAAACATAGGGGTGCATATGTCTTTTTCAAACTGGGCTGCTGCATTCTTAGGGTAAATTCCTAGGAGTGGAATTCCTGGGTCAAATGGTATTTCTATTTTGAGTTTTTTGAGGAACCTCCATACTGCTTTCCACAATGGTTGAACTAATTTGCATTCCCACCAGCAGTGTAGGAGGGTTCTCTTTTCTCCACATCCTCACCAACATTTGTTGTTGTTTGTGATTTGGATGTTAGCCATCCTCACTGGTGTGAGGTGATATCTCATTGCGGTTTTAATCTGCATTTCTCTGATCATTAGCCATGTGGAGGATCTTTTCATGTGCCTGTTGGCCATCTGAATTTCTTCTTTGGAGACCTGTCTATTCATGTCCTCTGCCCATTTCTTAATTGGATTATTTGCTTTTTGTTTGTTGAGGTGCATGAATTCTTTATATATTTTGGATGTCAACCCCTTATCGGATACGTCATTTATGAATATATTCTCCCATACTGTAGGATGTCTCTTTGTTCTACTGATGGTGTCCTTTGCTGAACAGAAGCTTTTCAGCTTGATATAGTCCCACTTGTTCATTTTTGCTTTTGTTTCCCTTGCCTGGGGAGATATTCATAAAGAAGTAGCTCATGTTTATGTCCAAGAGATTTTTGCCTATGTTTTTTTCTAAGAGTTTTATGGTTTCATGACTTACATTCAGGTCTTTGATCCATTTTGAGTTTACTTTTGTGTATGGGGTTAGACAGTAGTCCAGTTTCATTCTCTTACATGTAGCTGTCCAGTTTTTCCAACACCAGCTGCTGAAGAGGTTGTCATCTCCCCATTGTATATCCAAGGCTCCTTTATCAAATATTAATTGACTGTACATGTTTGGGTTAATGTTTGGATTTTCTATTCTGTTCCACTGGTCTATGGGTCTGTTTTTGTGCCAATACCAAATTGTCTTGATTACTGTGGCTTTGTAGTAGAGCTTGAAGTCAGGGAGTGTAATTCCCCCTGTTTTATTCCTCCTTCTCAGGATTGCTTTGGCTTTTCGGGGTCTTTTGTGGTTCCATATGAATTTTAGAATTATTTGTTCCAATTCATTGAAGAAAGCTTTTGGTAGTTTGATAGGGATTGCATTGAATCTGTAGATTGCTTTAGGTAGTATAGCCATTTTGACAATATTTATTCTTCCTAGCCAAGAGCATAGGATGCATTTCCATTTGTTAGTGTCCTCTTTAATTTCTCTTAGGAGTGTCTTGTAGTTTCCAGAGTACAGGTCTTTCACTTCCTTGGTTAGGTTTATTCCTAGGTATTTTATTCTTTTTGATGCAATTGTGAATGGAATTGTTTTCTGATTTCTCTTTCTGTTAGTTTATCGTTAGTGTATAGGAAAGCAACAGATTTCTGTGTGTTAATTTTGTATCCTGCAACTTTGCTGAATTCAGATATTAGTTCTAGTAGTTTTGGAGTGGAGTCCTTAGGGTTTTTTATGTACAATATCATGTCATCCGCAAATAGTGACAATTTGACTTCTTCTTTACCCATCTGGATGCCTTGTATGTCTTTGTTTTGTCTGATTGCTGTGGCTAGGACCTCCAGTACTATGTTGAATAACAGTGGAGAGAGTGGGCATCCTTGTCTTGTTCCCGATCTTAGATGAAAAGCTTTCAGCATCTCGCCATTAAGTATGATGTTAGCTGTGGGTTTGTCATATATAGCCTTTATGATGTTGAGGTACTTGCCCTCTATACCCATTTTGTTGAGTTTTAATCAGGAATGGATGCTGAATTTTGTCAAATGCTTTTTCAGCATCTATGGAGATGATCATGTGGTTTTTGTTCTTCTTTTGTTGATGTGGTGGATGATGTTGATGGATTTTCGAATGTTGTACCATCCTTGCATCCCTGAGATGAATCCCACTTGATCATGGTGTATGATCCTCTTGATGTATTTTGAATTCGGTTTGCTAATATTTTGTTGAGTATTTTTGCATCTACGTTCATCAGGGATATTGGTCTGTAATTTTCTTTTTTGGTGAGGTCTTTGCCCGGTTTTGGTATTAGAGTGATGCTGGCTTCATAGAATGAGTTTGGAAGTATTCCTCCCTCTTCTATTTTTTGGAAAACTTTAAGGAGAATGGGTGTTATTTCTTGTCTATATGTCTGGTAGAATTCAGAGGTGAATCCATCAGGCCCGGGGGTTTTGTTCTTGGGTAGTTTTTTGATTACCAATTCAATTTCATTGCTTCTGATTGGTCTCTTTAGTTTTTCTGTTTCTTGTTTGGTAAGTCTTGGAAGGTTGTATTTTCTAAGAAGTTGTCCATTACTTCTATGTTTTCCAGCTTGTTTGCATATAGATTCTCATAATATTCTCTTATAATTCTTTATATTTCTGTGGAGTCCGTCGTTATTTTTCCTTTCTCATTTCTGATTGTGTTTATGTGTGTAGATTCTCTTTTTCTCTTAATGAGTCTGGCTAGGGGTTTATCTATTTTGTTTATTTTTTCAAAGAACCAGCTCTTGGTTTCATTGATTTTTCTATTGTTTTATTCTTCTCAATTTTATTTATTTCTTCTCTGATCTTTATTATGTCCCTCCTTCTGGTGACTTTGGGCCTCATTTGTTTTTCTTTTTCCAATTTCAGTAGTTGTGTCTTTAGACTATTCATTTGGAAATGTTCTTCCTTCTTTAAATAGGCCTGGATTGCAATATACTTTCCTCTTAGAACTGCCTTTGCTGCGTCCCACAGAAGCTGTGGCTTTGTGTTGTTGTTGTCATTAGTCTCCATATATTCTTTCATTTCTGTTTTGATTTGGTCGTTAACCCATTGATTAATTAGGAGAGTGTTGTTAAGTATCCATGTATTTGTGAGCCTTTTTGATTTCTTTCTAAAATTTATTTCTAGTTTTATACCTTGGTGATCTGAGAAGTTGGTTGGTAGGATTTCAATATTTTTGAAATTACTGAGGTTCTTTTTGTGGCCTAGTATGTGGTCTATTTTGGAAAATGTTCCATGTGCACTTGAGAAGAATGTGTATCCTGTTGCCTTTGGGTGTAGAGTTCTGTAGATGTCTGTTAGGTCCATCTGTTCTAGTGTGTTGTTCAGTGCCTCTGTGTCTTTACCTATTCTCTGTCTGGTTGATCTGTCCTTTGGAGTGAGTGTTGTGTTGAACTCTCCTAAGATGAAGGCATTGCTGTCTATTTCCTACTTTAATTCTGTTAGTATTTGTTTCACATATGCTGGCGCTCCTGTGTTGGGTGCATATATATTTATAATGGTTATATGTTCCTGTTCGACTGACCCCTTTATCATTATGTAATGTCCTTCTTTATCTCTTGCTACTTTCTTCATTTTGAAGTCTATTTTGTCTGATACAAGTACTGCAACACCTGCTTTTTTCTCTTTGTTGTTTGCATGAAATATCTTTTTCCATCCCTTCACTTTTAGTCTGTGTATATCTTTGGGTTTGATGTGAGTCTCTTGTAAGCAACATATAGATGGGTCTTGCTTTTTTATCCATTCTGTTACTCTGTGTCTTTTGATTGGTGCATTCAGTCCATTTACATTTAGGGTGAATATCGATAGATATGTACTTATTGCCATTGCTGCCTTTAGATTCGTGGTTACCAAAGTTTCAAGGGTTGCTTCTTTACTATCTAACAATCTAACTTAACTTTCTTTTTAATTTTTTGTAAACACCATCTGATGTTTCTTTACTTCTCTCCCTTCTT